>JAUUDW010257176.1:0-13921 GCA_032361385.1 Panulirus guttatus | reverse complement strand
ATTAGCCTTATTACGCACTGTAATACATTGTTGCCGCGACTTACGATCTTTGCTCACCAATACTCCTAAATCTCTTTGGCATTCTGTTTTACCAATAGTATTACTGTCCAGTTTGTAATTAGTTTTCCTGTTTTTACCCACACAAAGTGTTTTGCATTTATCTATATTGAATTCCATTTTTCATGTACCCACCCACTCACATAATCTGAGTCACTGCAATTTCACTGAATCTTCATCTGAGTTTATGACAGCCCCTAGTTTTGTATCATCAGTAGATTTATATCAAACATCAGTTCTGACATGAAATATATTAACATGGTAGTGCCAAATTTTAGACTAGCAGACTTTGTAAGACATGTAAGGACTTTAGCAAAAAAACTGGACATAGAATTCACATGTAAATATACTTAGAAAGACAATGCAAGTTCAATCTTCAAAGATACCTTTCAAAAGGAAATAATATATCCAGAAGGAAAAGGGAAGTAACGAGAAAATGATGCCAGGTTGGTGACTATTGTTACAAAAATCTAACTGTACGGACAGGTAATGTATACAAGAAATTTGAAATAAGTGATTACCCACGGGATCATGGAATGTATATAAGATTATAAAGAACTTAGGAAAAGAAAATTCTCTCAACATTTAAAAAGAACCAGAAAGAGTTCTTATACATATAAGAAAAACGAAAACATGACCGCAATAGACCAGTTATCTGAAGAAAATAACACCTTGGTAAAAGATAACAAATAAATAGATCATCCAATAAAAGAAATTTCGATTCAGTGTCCACTTCTGAGAAAAAGAATCATAACATACCAGAACCACAAAATATATATCTCGGAACAGGTAATGAAAAATGAAAAATGAAAAATAATAAACTCATAGCTATAAAGTGCTTAAATATCTAAATGAATTAAGTTTGAGTGAATTAACTGGTCTAGATGATCTCTCTCCTATTTAAACAAAAAGTGGTGTAAAAAAAGTAAAGGATGTTTTCACAGTATTCAAAAATCGCCACAGGACGGAAAAGTGGCAAGTGACTGGAAGCTTGCGGATAATAACGTAACGCCATTCACGAAAAACGAGGAAGGAAATGCAGTTTTTGTTAATCGACCAACAGTAACAAAAGATTGTGTTTAATAATTCTGATAAATTCTCAGTTCATGTACACACTAACTGGCATTCAAAAATACGTTCGTGTGTTGTACACTTGACACTGTAAAGCTTTTCCTAAACTACCACATAAATGGTTGTTAGGCAAATGTATATCACATGACACAGGAAAACTATTATGTACATGGATCGCGGTCTGGTTCAAAGGCAGTAAACAAAGAAGAGTGTTAGACTGGGCAACATCGGACTGTCTCAGCGCATCAAACGAGGTACCCCAAAAGGCTCCTGTCTATGACCCAAACTTTTCACCAAAGGAACGTTATTCAAAGACAAGGAGATTTAGACATTGATGCAGAGGTCAGACGTATGATAAATGAATCTAAGTCAGACATATACAAGTAACTGCATTATGACGATAAGAAATATTAAAAATGAATTTTAAATGTTTGATAATCCATTATTAGAAATACAAAAAAAAAAGGAGAAAATTTGGAGCGGTAGTCAGTAAACGACATTGCACTCGCAAAGATTTGCTGAGTTCTGTATAATAAAGCTAACAAGTATTAGCTCTCATAGCTATAAGTATAAACACTAGAACATAAGAAACAATTCCTGGTCTTTATAATGCTGTGGTCTGACTACATTCTATCAAAGACGAAACACTAGAAAAAATGAATATAAGAGAAGCAAAACTAATTTCTTGCATCGCTTATATATGCACCTTACGATAGAACAAATAGATCTAAAAACATTTACTCAGAAATGGTATCAAAATATCAATAATTTCGATAAAATAACTCGGATTATCATTTTCACGCGAGACATATGCCGTCACTCGAAGTAGCGGGTTGGAGTGAACTGGATGGAAATGTATCACAAATGTTGGTAAAAATTCCTTTGACAAGAGTAACAGAACACTGGAATGAACGACGAACATGTGCACTTAATCCGTGAACTATCAGTACACTTCAAACACGACTCAACAAATATTTCATCGATATGACACATCGGTGAATGAATAATACCACGTTCCCTCATAAGATGGTCAGTTGACACGTACCCACATCCTGACTTCATTTCTCATTACGGGAGAGCATACATAAATGTGTCAGCATATTTACTCACTTTTCGATGTTACTGCATAGCTATTTCCATACCAACTGAAATGTCAGAGGATGTTGAGTAGGGAGGAGCCTTCTGCTCCACTACTCTATTTCCATCTTTATAGAATTGGACTTTACAACACTTTTACTGTCCTCTAGCACTTAACTTCGCTTCAAACCATCAGGTCTTCCGATAACTGGATTGTCCATATACCACAACAGTGTTAATGAGGGAAATCAGTAAGTATAACATATCCGACAGCAGTTACTTCCACATTGGTATAACTGGGGATATATATCTCCAGAATATTTCATATTCAAAATATGGCGGCCCTAACTTACCCAGTGACCAACATCTGCCCACACAGGATAACTGCTTATCATGAGTAACCTGTCTGTAGGCCTCGCAGTAGCTTTGGTCGACCGCACACGCTCACACTGAAATCTGGAGGAATTCCCTTGAACATAATCAACCATTACTTACTAGACCCACAAGCTATGTAAAATCCAACGAGCCATTCGCCATACGATCTACTTCATAGTAAAACGTAATGTTACTGTAGAATGGTTTGCAAGGACCGTTATGAAATTTCATGGGGAAATAGATGAGAAATACATTATCCATACTGAATATTTTGTGTACTCAGACAACCATGAGACATTTACCTAATTAGAAAGAACATGTAGATGTTATGTTAATTAGCATGGATGTGGTTTCGTGGTACAAGGATCTTTCCGCTCGAGCTGGAAACACATCAGCTGCGACATATATCAACAGGAAGCTCATTTGAAATCCATATCAAAGTTACATGTAAAATGGAATCGGACGAATATTGTTATCGGTACAAGCGTTCGTCGACTCACCTTTTGGTCATATTTCCATCCTTACCCCTCAGTCGGTCGTCCATTTACATGAAAATACGTCGCGAGACGCTCTTGAAATAAGTGGTTTTGGAATTTACGTATATTAGGGGAGTTTCTCGTTGCCATACGATAAAATGCTGCATACAATTCGAAGCCCAAAGATATCCTTCCAGGATTGTACAGGCAATGAAGGAGCACAGACAGTAAAAACTTGTATCGTTAACCACTCGATCACAGCGGCACAAAACTTTAACACAAGGGACGACCCTTGAGCACAACACCACTACTCTCAAGAGCGATGTTACAAGCCTTGAGTATGACGGTCAGATCGAAGACCAGGCCGTTTCTTCGGAAGGAAGGTAGTACCGTCAGGAGAGGATGTGGTTGCTGGGGATATAGACAGGGTTGTCCGTCCATGCAGTGTCGACACAGGAGGCATATTGACCAAACCGTCCGGCCCTACACTGACATTGATCTCCACAAGGAACTGGCCTGTATCTATTCAAAGCAGCTTCCCCTAAACTGCCTGACATTATCTTCAAGGACCTTACCCTAAAATGTTACACGTCCCTCCCTGAAGGGCAGCTCACCTTCTGTGCCTGTATTATACCTCGGACGGCTCACCCTCTCTCGTCTCCTATAATTAGGGCAGTTCATTCTCTGAGGTTGTAGGGAGTTTCCCCTTAAGTGCCTGGCACCTCCATGTGCCTGACTCTCCCTGGAACCCTGATGTGCCCGACACCTCTCTTGCAGCCTGAAGTGCCTGGCACCTGCAATGCTGTGCTCCCTGAAGTATCTGGTATCCTGATGTGCCTCCATGGTACTCTGAAAAGCCTAGCCTTTCCCTTTACACTCCAACTAGGCTGGTAACCTAAAGTACCTGACACCTATCTGGCACCGTGAATTCCCCGGTACACTGAAGTGCCAGGTACCTCCTAGCCTTCCTGAAGTGCCAAGCGCCCCCTAGGCTCCCTGAAGTGCCAAGCACCTTTAGGCTCCCTGAAGTGCCAAGCACCCCCTAATCTTTCTGAAGTGCCAAGCACCCCCCCACCCCCCACCCCCTACTCTCACTGTAGTGTTTTTTCACCTTCCTGGCGTCCTAAGGTGATTGGCACCTCGAATTGTTAGGCAGCTCCTCGACACCTTAAAGGACCCGGTGAATTAGATTACCTGGCACTGCTCTAACACCTTGAAGTACCTGGCGCCCAGGAGTGTCCTGCCTTTTCCATGATGCCCTGAAGTGTCCGGCACCTTCCTAGCACCGAGAATGGCCAGGAACCTTCCTGCCACCCTGAGGTGCCTGGCACTCAAAAGTGGCTCGCACCTTCCTAGTACCCTGAAGTGTGTAGCACTTCCCTAGCACCCTGAAGTGCCAAATACCGCCCTGCATCCTAAGTTGCCTGGTACCCAGAAGTGTCTGAAATTTCCCTGGCAACCTGAAATGCCAGACACCTCACTGGCACCCTGAAGTTCGTAGCAGCTACTTTGCACACTGAAATGCTCTTCTTCCCCTGGTAACATTCTGGCACCCTGAAGTCACTGGCACCTCCCTGCTGCCACCTGAAACTTGAGGTGGCTGGCACTTTGAAGTTCCTGGCAACCCTGGCATCCGAAGCTTTTGAGACATTTCTGACCTCCTGAAGTGTCTGACATCTCCTTGGTCCCCTGAAGTGCCTGGCAACAATTGGCACTCTGACGTGATTGGCACCTCAGTGCAATTACAAGGTACTTAAAGGTCCTGACACCATGAAATCCAACCACCCTGTCTGATGTTTCCGACGTCTCCCTAGCACTCTGCAATGTCTGCCACCTACGCGTTATTCGAGACCGCCAGGCACTTCATTAGCATCCTGTAGTGTCTCGCAGTATCCTAGAACCCTGAAGTGCCAGGCATCTCCCTGGTGCCGTAAAATGTCTGGCACTTTTCTGTCACTTTGAAGCACATAACACTCTCTAGTGTCTAAAGTACAAGGCACCTCCAAGGTGCCCTAAGGTGCTAGGCACCTCCCTGCCACCATGAAATGCCTGGCACTTCCCTGGCACACTGAGGTATCCAACACCTCCTGACACCTATAAATGCCTGGCCTGGCACTTCCCTGGCATACTGAATTGGCTTGCACCTCCCCGGAAGCCTGAAATTCCAGGCACACATGGAGTTAGTCAGGGTGTCTGTCAAGCTCCACTTCAGTATCAGAGACAGTCATTAACGACCAGCAGGAGAGGCACGCAGGACCCAGTTCTCATCAGCGTTATCAACTGTTTCACCAAAGATGGAATGTTTGTCGTAGGTGAATATTATACAGCGTACTACTGCAGGGAGGCAAGACACAGAGGAGGGTCACCGGACAACATTCTTATGAAAGTAAAACTCCATGATAAACCTAAGTCTTAATCTTCTTTCTCCTGTACAAATAAATCAACATCTGATTTTTATCTTTTTCCCGAATTCCAACATTTTCTCTTTAATACTAAATGATAAAGTCTGTATTTATGCAAGCATTTTAAATGATATATAAAAATGTGCCGGTATTATTTCTCGAAAAAAAAAACGTGAAAAAGAAAAAACTGTGAAAAATTTTTGCAGGATTCAAGGATTTTAATTTTCATTTCAAAACTTTCAACAATTCGTAATGAATTATGCAGGTTTTCCTCTTTGCAAAGTTCATTCCATCCGTGAATCCTCTGTCATTCCGGAAATTAATATGTATTTCGTAAAAAAGAATCCAGTTCTACAATTCCCACAGAATGAATCCATCTGACACGCTTTGCAAGCGGTACGATCATGATTTTCAGTCAGTTTTTAGTTCATGATTTCAGAATCCACCAGTTGTTATCGAGGGATACAGAATACCCAATCGACTAGCCGAGATATTCCTCTTCGTCCAGGAAATATTGAAGGATAGAAAGAATCTCGTGAGTGCACCTGAATCATATATCAAATAATTTACAAATTCTTTAGCTAAAAACGGATTTGAAAGGTTGCCTGTTCCTACCTGATCCACCTCCATAGAACTAAAGATGCAGACAATGATGACAGATGGATATAACAGCGTCTCCAACGAGGGAGATGTGAAGTATGAAGTATGGTCGATACATGTCAGCCCAGCGTTAGACGTCCCGCATGGCTGGGCGTCCATCTGGTGCTCACTAACCCCTTTCTTCAGTCCTCGACCAGTCTCTCCATCAGTAAGCCTTATTGTATCCAACCCACGGTTTCCTGTGCTGAGTTCTTCATCCCCCTCAACACCACTGGCCTTACGGGTCAGGTGTAAGGCGTCTTCACCCTCGGGAAATGTTCCTTCAGTACAACCTCGAGATACCTAAAGTCACTTTCACCTCGGACATTTGTGTAGTCAATTCACAACAAGCGAACCATCTCTAAACGCCTGGACTTCCCTGGTAAGTATCAGATCAAGAGGCATCCACACTACACCTTTGACAACACTGACCTTTGATATGACCCAAACAAGTCGAGTTAAAGGCCCTAGTGTAGTGAGGGTGCATTTGACCCTGACACTAGTGGTTTGGGATTTAGGCCCGTGAACGTCAAGCCACGACCACCAGCCAAAAAATCTTAACATTTTCTTCAGGTGCGCTAAGACTAATTCTGAGACGCCATTCACTCTCGCTGTGTATATGACCCATGGTGTTTGATCTAACTCATAAGCGCGAGGGCAAATGCGTCGTCATTAAACCAGGGTTAGGTGCAGCTCGTTCGAAAGAAGAGAAAAAAAAATCGAATTAGAAAGAGGATGAAATATAAAAGAGGAAAAAGAAAATAAGAAAAGGAAATTAGAAAAAGAAAAAATAGAAGAAAGGAGGAAAAGAAGATGGGAAAGTACAAAATAAGAAAAAAGAAAAAAGAATTGTATAGAAAATACTTTGTTCCCCCTCCCTACAGAGGGAGACAAATACACGCGCAAACACAATGGCCTCCCGCTCTCACACACACACACACACACTGACAAACACAAACCCACTCGTCCCCTCCCCTTCAAAGACACCCACAGACAAGCACAAAAATACAAACAGTGCCCACATCCCACTACCCCCGTCCCCCCCTCCCATCCACTCACACACATACCCACACAACACGAACAACGGAGGGAAATTGAAGCGGAAACATTGGACTGTGAATGGTTCGTGGGGTAATAATATACTGAGCAAACGCCTGGTTGCAGTTCTCTTCGGCCGGCCGTGACGGAGGTAATGAAAGCACGAATGTTCTCTAAGATTTGCGGATTATATTTCATGAGGATTGTTGGGGGAATAACTTGCTTCCGACCGTAAACCTCGGGAACACCGCGGAATGCCGGGAGTACAGGAGTGCGTGAGGTGCGTGGACGTGTGTGTCAGGACTTTAGGTGGAGGCGTGAGTGTGAGCCATGCCCTGAGTGTGTAAAGGGGGTTAGTGTTTGTGGTGGAATCGGGCTAAGGAAGTGCGGTAGATGCGTGAGGGAAGGTGTGGATGTGGGTCTGGAGTCAAACTTAGAGGGTGTTGGTTAAGGCGTAAATACTTAGTAATGATAATGATGGCAATGATGATAGTAATGATAATGATGATAATGATAAAGATAATTACAGTAAGTGGCTAAGTGTCTCGAGTAGGCAGGCAATATACAGACGACAGCTGAAGGATTAGATGGCGGTGTTGGAGTGTCTCTTCCACCTCTGTCGTGCAAAGTGAAACCGGACACCCTTGGTGAAGTGAACAGGGCGGAAGAGGCTGGAGTTCAGTGAGACAGATGGGGAAGGGACAGGGGTTAGAAGAGAGGCTGATGTGCACCAATACTGTCAGAGTTTGGCTGATGGTGATGTCAGTTGGCGATAGTTGTTATTAAGTGAATTCTGGAGTGCCATGTAGTCGAGAGGGCTTTGTCGACGATGACACTAGTGACAGAGTCGTCGACGTGCTTTCACTGAGCATATGCATCTATCAGGACGTCGTCTTTAAAGATGGGAATGCACAGGTGTCTCATTTTCGTTTTCTTTTTTAATGGAACACCACAGATGAGGGCCTGGTGTTTGGAGAAATAAGTGACAAGCGAAAAAAGTGACCTACGCGAAAGAAATGACTCAAAATAAATCACTTATGTGAAATAAGTGACCTCGGCAAAACATCTAACATGTCATAACGCATTTGATATTTGGCGTGATTAGGAGAGAAATATCTGAACTAACGAAATAAATGACTACCAACATACTCTCGTTGCCTGTTTAATGAGGACTTAAACTCTAATCTAATGGCTATTAGTGACATTTACTATTCATATCAATGCCAAATATACCTTTGCCCTTTCCACTGTGTGCTAATTCACGATGTTTGTGCAATTTTATGCGTCTTATTTACGACGCTTCCTAGAGTTAGAGGAAAGGACTCGCCACATTAGATTTATATCATCAAAAACTCTAACTTTGCAAATAGAAATGAAATCTGCAGGATATATATTCTCGTTCACTAATCCCCTCAAACCTGTAAGATTAAACAGCATGGAAGCAAAGGAGATAGAAGGATGTTTAGGTTATGATAAATATATATACGTTATAACAGGCATAACAGCACGGTATAGGTGGCGTCTCCTGCAGCCTTCGACAGGCAAGAACCATCGCTCTGTATTTTGAATCCTCTCCCATCAATGGAGTCTGTTTCACGAAGAGAAAGATCCAGCGCCAACAAAACTCAACAAAACAGCGCTAAACTACTCATTACCTAACATCATCTCCAAACCCTCTGAGTAGCTGGTCACCTTGCAATATGACTTGTTGGATAGTTCGCACTCCCTATGCGCAGTCTGTGTGCATGCGTACCTGCTTTGCGGTCTCTTCTTTCGGAGATCAGATATTTCGCTTGACATTGGAAGGTGGAAATGGCCCCTTGTAAGCGGAAAGCCTGACAACGCTCACTGAGAAAGTCTCTAAGCCTAGGAATGCAGTATCTCCGGAGCTTGATGCTGAAGTTATGTTATAGCTGATACTCGAAATCTTTTGGTTTCTTCAAAAGCCTCTGGATGATCTGTCATTGAATCTTTCTAAGAACTGTCCACTGTCGACAACCTCAAAATTGTCTAGAAATATTAAGTATGTGATCCTCCATTATGGGCAGGTTTATGGCGTCTAATCTCACCTCTGATTCAGCCCTTTCTTTGTTACCCTCCTCTGAAGGTACTTTGTCAATTCTTTGTGTTTTTTCAGTTAAATGACTGATTTTGTGAAGCATTTTCTAGTTTTGGCTTAATAAACCCTGAAAATCTCTTTATCCCATCACTAAAAGTGTTTCTGTTAGCCAACAGACAGTGTACATCCTTCATGATTCTCCTAAGTTGGAGCTCTGACGACAGTGCTAAGTCCCTCTAACACACAGATTCCTGCAACTTATGACCTGCTAAATAGCAATTATATCGATGTCTTCTTTCACTTTGCTCCATTATTATCATTTTACATTTATTAGGGTTCATTTTCATCACCTATGTAACAGACCAACTTTGGAGTTTGACTAAGTTCCTTTTTTATCTTAATTTAAGTCTCTCATGACCTTGGCATAATCTGCAAACATATTCGGGTGGGAGTGTCTTCCCTCTAGCAAATCATTTTAATTGATGAAAAAGAGCAAAAGCTTTGTCCCTGTAGCAACACCTATGGCAAGGAGCAGGTGACCAAAATCTGTCTCGAGTAGGCTCTTCTGACACGAGTCCTTAGTTCCTTCCACCAAGGTGATTCTTTGTCCATTGTAGGATTCGCCCTGATCATCCCCCCTGACAGACCAGGTACGAACAGTCCGCCTATTCTTCTCTTTATCATCGGTCCTCATTTTCTCATATAAGTCTTAAATATCTATCAATCATGACCTCCTTTCCCCTGAAAATGTGTCGTGTCTCATTTCGGTAGTTTCTCCATCGTGATTAGGTATTCGTATTCATTCTGGTCATATCTCCCAGTGGGTACAGAAAACAGTCGCCACGCAGATTGGTCTGTAGTTAAGTCGAGTTCCCCCGATTCCATTTCTTCAAGACGGGCACGACAGTTACCTTCTCCCACTCACTTGGCGCTACATCCACCTCCAGCGACATATGGAACACATATCAAGCGGCCTGTCAAGTGCATCTGCGTTTCCACCTATACAGAGACACTTCATTAAGGCCATTTACTGTTTGGATAATGGCCCTTTCGTGATTTGCTTCCGTCTTCGCTGGTAATTTCACTATTTTCCAAGACCTCCTCCCCGTCCTGTCTCGCTAGCGTTTGAGCTATAAGCGTCCTTTACTATGAAAACACTGAACTCGTTATTCACTTTCCCGCATATCTTTACATCGCCTCACCAGCTGTTCCCCCTGAATTCCTTGGCTTGATTGCCTGCTCATTGATAGACAATTACATCTTGATGAATTATGGAGAGGTTTCTGGATTATCTCCTGCGTGATCAGAATATTCTTTTCAGAGTTTCTCTGTTCCTCCTTCCTTTTCTTGCTGTCCTCGTTCCTTGTTCTCTTAAACCTCTTAATTGCTAGTTAGCTGTTGTTCTATTCATATTTCCACAGTAAATCCCTTAGTTCCTCTGCTTTTTCGCATCTTGTATTAAACCATCTCTCTCTCTTTCTCTCTCTCTCTCTCTCAACATTCTCCCTCTATTTGTGACTAATTGTACCCATGTTCTATCCCCATCACTGTAAATCTGACAAAATGATCCATGAAAATTACTCGTTTTATGACTAAAAAATTCTCAGAAAAGTTTGGCTCTGTGTAGTTTGCACGATTACATCTCTCGGTGACTGGTTTTCTCTATGATCTTTATACGTCCACTTTATCCACACTTTCAGACTCAAGAACAGCACCAGCACTTTGCTACTATGTATAAAGACAAGATCTAGTAATGTCGGTGTTTCAGAACCTTTGATTTTCTTGTTTTCTGTGAAATGCCAGCACAGCTGTGTGGTTGCTGAAGATTTGATTCTTCATGACTTTCTGTCTCCAACAGATTCTGTCTAAATCCTCAAAATCTGGTTCTCTATGAATGAAACTTTTCTGTCTGTGAACAACGCACGTCTAGCTGCTTTCTGCACCATTTTGATTATTTGTAGAGTATCTTTTCAGTGCATTAGAATTCTTTAAAGGTCTGTTACATAGTCAACGCCACAGCGCAAATCTTTCCATCAGTTACGCTTTCCATTATGTCCAGTTGAAATGGGCCGTCCATCAGTATTTCCTTAACCTTAATGTTGCGTCTGATGAAGGTGGCCATTGCCCTTCCTCCTCTATATTTTCTCTTCCTCCTCGTTATCGTGCATCCCTCCGGACAGAGTGCGTCACATCTCATACCTTCAGCAAGTTTTCTCTGGTATACTCCGACAATATCAGGTTTGAATTTCTATAATTCTCTCCCTGAACTTCAGGTCTTTCCCATTTCCCACCAGTCCATCCGCTTTCGTATAAATTATTCTCCAATCGACATTCGCCTCACTTGACATTCCTGACCTCTCTGTGGTACTGACGGAGTTATATTGCTCTCTAGCCCCTTTTGCGTCTCCAGTATTTTGTCTTCTAACTATATTCTGTACGTCTCTATTAATCTGCCTTTTGTCCAGTACCTGTGTTGTATGCACCCCTGAATTCCTCCTTGTTAGCGAGCGTCTTAACCTGCTCAAGGTCTTTCTTCCCGGCTATGGAATTACGTATTAATTGTAATCATTACTGGTCGACCCCTTCTGTCTTTACAGTATTTACCAGTCACCTTTGTTCCCACTAATCTTACTAATTGCATTTGGTTTATGTGTATCATTTAGCGCTCTACTGAACAGCGTTTCCTCCTTCTTCCTTCCACCACCTCTCTTTCTAGTAGGCATATTCCTGCTTTACTGATTCGTCAATATATGTCTTAGATTTTCTTTATTCTGTGATCTTAATCTTGCAACATACACTGGTCCTGAATAGTCTTCACCTGTTTATTCCTCTCATTTATCAAACCATTTATGTCCCTAATTATTCTGCTTCTAACAGTGAATATTACCGTCTCTACAGCTCATTTATGAATTAATTGTGTCCCTTTGTTTCAGTGTTGCCAGATCTCAGTTTCCTTGCTTCATTCAGTACCCTCTAATCTGCTGCTCAGTTCCAGAATTGCTCCGTTTCCTCTCCTTCTGTTTTCATCTGAGGGCGCATACCACATTGGGGCCTCATGATAGGGTTTAGACAATATTTTTGCCTCACATTATACGTCACCGAGAGCAGACCATACTGGAACCTCACCACAGGGCCTAGACCTCAATGGGACTTCAATAAAGGGGGATAGACAATATGGGGACCTCCACAGGAAAGGTCATATTGGAACCTCACTATTAGGCGTAGATCACAGTAGGACCTTATCACAGGATCGAGGTCACACTAGGACCTCACGACAGGGCGCAGACCATAGTGGGACCTCACCGTAGGTTGAAGGTCACAATGGTACATGATCAGAGGTTGCAGGCCACAGTGGTACAACACTACAAACTGCAAGCCAAAGCAGAACTTCGCCTCAGTGGCCACAGTGGATCCTCACCTCGATAGCCAGACCATAGAAGGACCTCATCACAGAATCCAGACCACGGGGAACCTCATCATAGAGCACAGTTCATAGTGGGACCTCATCTCAGAGCACAGGCCACAGTAGGACTTCACTACAGAGCACCGATCACAGTGGTACCCCATCACAGAATGCAGACAAAAGGGGAACTTCGCCATAGAGGACAGGCCACACTAGGATCTCACCACAGAATACAGACCAAAGTGGAACTTCACGACAGAAAGCAGGCCAGAACGGAACCTTTTCACTCACTAAAGCAAGTTCCTAAAAGCTGTGAACTGTCTCAGTTACCACTTGGGACTTGCAGAAGGTCTTGCGAGTCTTCAGAGTAGTTAGAGAACTTAAGTTACGATGGAGTCTCAATGGACTGCAGAGCGTGTTTCATTAGTTACCTGATAGAATGTTAATATCAAGCGGATTCAGTGGGACGGGGATGATGTGAAAGTTACATATTCCATCTTCATGTATATCTACTTTTCTAATATATTAGCTATTTCGTATTAAGTTTAGACTGTTACATCGAGCGAAGTTCAATAACAGTTTTCTCAGTCAAAGCCCAGCTATGATTTGTATATTTCTTTTCTTTATATTAGGAGATGCAGATGTATATTTTTGGTGTAGAAGTGAAAATATACACATATTAAAAAAAAACATTGATGACATGTAGTTCAAGTTAAGATGGCAGTAATGTGCCTAGCACGGGAACATGCGTGTAATCCTATAGCAGTTGTCCTCACAAGATAACAATGCCTATTGTCTCAAACACACCAGGCCCCCGAGGCCAGTCGTAATAGTGGAGTGATCAGTCGGGTTAATTCCATAAACGAACGACGTCTTGATCCATCTAACAGTCAAAGGATCTCAAGCAAGTTCCATGGTGTCTGTTCGTAACTAGAGACAGGTGACACCAGTTGCCCCACAAGAGTGAGTACCAACAGGTTCAAGATGCCTGAGGATGTACTGGGCAGCACGCGCGCTACGCTGACAGGACCAAAGGATTATTCCCTTCCAAGTTATTCCATTCTAAGGAGAGTGGGTAACACGTTCTAAGCTCGCTATCATAGGCAATGGGGCTTGCAATTGTCTCCCATGAGCAAGCAATTTCCAGTACGCGCAAGTCATCAGCTGGGGTTGATTGCATGCACACCCTCCGCCTATCGCTGCTGTCGATGGCAGAGTCTGAGCCTCCGTCCTAGTGATGGGGTCAGGGTAGCAGTTTCAACCTTCTCCCCGGTGATAAGGTCAGGGTGGTACAGTTTGAACCTTCGCTCTAGTGCTGAGATAG
>JAUUDW010257065.1:0-11302 GCA_032361385.1 Panulirus guttatus | reverse complement strand
CAGTTAGCTCATTAATCTCTTGTACTGTACAGGGAGGGACCTCTGCACCTGTGGGGCGTCATCTCTTGAACATTCCTTACTTTCATACAACCTCTTAGATTTGCATATGCTCAGTCATTCTGTTCCATTCATCCACTGCTCTTATACTATATAAGGATTTCTTTACATCCTTCTTAAGAAGTTTCTGAATTTCATTTTTGTCCTCTGGTTGCTCTATCCCTACATCTTTCAAAGAATTTTTCACTGTCCACATTGTTGATCCCTTTTAAGACCTTAAAGGATGTGATCAGGTAACTCTTCTCTCTTGCAAGATGGTTAAGATTAAGCCTTCATCTTTTCCTTGTAACTTAGCTCTCTCAATTCTGGTACCAACTTTGTTGCCTTCTTTTGGAACTTCTTTATTAGCTCTTTGTGCTTCTTTAGGTTCACTGACCAAACCTGAAAAACCATATTCTAGTCTTGGCCTTATGTAGGATATGAACAGCTTGCTAAATATCTCCTTATCCATAGGCTTGAAAGTTATCCTAATGTTTTCCAGCGGACAGTTTTTTTTTTCCCTTAATGTTCTCACAATATGGGACTCTGGCGTCAGGTTAGAAACAATATTTACTTCCAAGTCCTTCTCACACAGAATCCTGAAGCTTATATCCTGCTAGACTGTAATCATATGAAGGCCTTCTATTGTTTTGTCTCATTCTCATTGCTTTACATTTGCATGGGTTGAATTTCTTCAACCCTGTTTCAGACCAACTTTGGAGACTGTTTAGGTCCCCTTTTAAGCTGATGCAATCCTCGTTACCATTCACATCCCTCATGACCTTTACATCATCTACAAATGTATTCAGGTAGGATTACATACATTCAGCCAAGTCATTAACATAGATCAAGAAGAGTAATGGCACCAGAACCAAACCCTGTGGTCTTCTGGTGGTCATCTCAACCTGTATGGGAAAGGCTCCTGTAGCATGCATTTATTGTTCCCTCATCTCTTGTTCATTGGAATTTCCTTCCTTTATTCCTGCCTAGTGATCCAGCTTTTTAATCAGACTCCCATACTTTACAGTGTCAAATGTTTTCTTGGCATTCCAGATACAGGCAGATCACCCAGCCTTCCCTTTTGTCCAGGTCTGTGCTCACTCTCTCATGAAACTCTTTAAAGATGTTAATTACATAATACCTCCTTTCCCTAAAACCATGCTGTCTCTCTCTTCCCTGTGCATTTCAAGGTGTGGTAACCAAACTTGAAAAGCATTTTCAAGTTTTGGCCTTTGGCTGATAAGAACAGTTTGCTAAATATTTTCATATACATGTACTTGTAAGCTATTCTAGTATTTGCTAACAGACAGTTTGTATCTTATACTATTCTCCTAATGTGCAACTATTTTGACAAAATAGGGATTATTTTAACTCCCAGGTCCTTCTCAAATAGATTCCTGAAACTTTTTTCTTACTAGATAATAATCATTCTGAGGCCTTTTTTCACTCTGTCTCATCCTCATTACTGTACATTCATGTGTGCGTATTTGCACTGTATGGGGTAGGAGTTTTTCACTCAGTAGGTCCCATCTCTTGAACATTTTCAGTCAAGCAACTTTTTTTTTAATATCTGCATGCTGTTCACATTTGAAATATCTTCATTCATTGTATTCCATTCCTCCACCACTCTTCTGCAAGGAGAGTGCTTCTTCGGTAAGAACACATCTCACACAGAAAGTTTCTAGCTTTTTTATGTTATGTGCTGTTGATGTTCTATTCCCTGTTCTGTGGTTGCTCTATTCCTGCATCTCTCAAAGAAGTGTTGCCTCTCTATTTCATTAATGTTTTAAAGACTTGGAAGATCTCTCTACTATGGTAAGCAAATTTAAGGCCATTAACCTTTCCCAATAGCTCAGCTCTCTTAGATTTTGGTGTGTGTTTGTGTGTGTGTGTGTGTGTGTGTGTGTGTGTGTGTGTGTGTGTGTGTGTGTGTGTGTGTGTGTGTGTGTGTTTGTGTGTGTGTGTGTGTGTGTGTGTGTGTGTGTGTGTGTGTGTGTGTGACCTCAGTAACCACTTGGTTTGTTAATTAAGCATAAAACGAATCTGTTTAATAGAAAACTTGTGCTTTCTGTAATAAATGAATAAGTGAAATGTGGAAAACTGCTCGTAATATTATCAAATTAAGAGTAGATAAAGACCCCAGGGAAAGGCATGAGTGTATATCTGTGAGTGATAAAAGGTTATGTGTCCAGTTTGTTTTTTAGGTGTGTGATATCCATTGTTTATTTGCTCAGAAAATTTATTTTATTTTTTGTTTGTTTGTCTGTTCACAATTAGCAGTTTATCTGTGCATTATTTTGCTTGGGTGTAGAATAGAAGGATTCTCACAAAGGAAGTCTTCTTGATTGTAGTTGCTGTGTTTATCATCAAATATTATACCCATTGATTGAAAATGATATAAAATTTGGAAATCTTATTAATTATGACTTTGGCATTTTTGTTAAGAAAAAGAAAATCTTTTTAAAAGTCTGCATATTGCTGGTGTGTTCTTTCCTAAAGGTGTGGTTCTTATGGAAGGAGAGGTCTGGTGATCAGTACCTTTCAGATTGTTGTGGTCAGTTCCAGTTGAAAAACTGCTTTAAAAGTTACTTAGATTTGTAGATTAGTTTATTTGCTAAAATAATGTATTAGTTACTGTACATCTGTAACTCTTTTTTACTAAGTCCTAAAAGCTTAGTGAGTGGAAAAAGGTCTCAAAATGTAGAAAAGATGTGAAAAATTATGAATTTAGGAGCACAATCTGGAGAGGAAGTGATATCCTGTATGCTATCATAAATGACCTGTAGCTCACTGTGTCTGCTAGAGTGGTTAACTCTATTCACAGTATTATTTAGTTGCCAGAGAGGCTTCTTGGGATTGTTCCTTGAGAAAAGTGCTGGTGATAGTTTAGTATGTGCTGAACAGTGGTGTGTGAGGAGGCCTTGAGGGCTGAGGAAGGTTATTGTCTACATCCTGAGCTGTGTTGGTCCCCTGGGGTAGGATCTGTGCCCAGCCAAGACAGGATAGACTGCAGTATTACAGTGGTAGCTCATACCCCTACTGCCATGTAGTGCTTATTAAGTGTAACTCCTCTCACCATTCTGGACACTTAGTTGAGAAACTTTGAGTGATTATTTTTTTACAAGGGAAACTTTAATCATTTGAAAATGGATATGAAATATTACAAACAAACTGATTAAGGCATATTAATACCTTAACATACCTGTGTTACTTTGTATATTTTTTCTTATATTAACAGCTGCCTTTAGTTTTAATTACAGGAAAGATTGCTGGTTGTTGGTTTCAACTTGGTGTGTTAGTATTGCAATTCTTATAAGAATGACTTAGACTTATACTGTTTCAAAGCTTTAGAAAGAATGTGTGATGATCAATATAAGGTAACTTTGATGGGCCATGTGGTTTTCCAGCCAAAAGGAGTTTCATGGGTGACAGAGGTGGATATAGCATACCACGACGACAAACAGTATATGCGCAAGACTTATCAGAGCACAATGGATCTTGCTAAAGAACTGCAACTTGATGCAGATGTGTTCAGTGATAGATCTCCAAGCCCAAGAGAAAATACTCAGGTTGATTATAGTACTTCACTTCAAGAGAGTGATCCCACAGTTCAAGAAGAAAAACTTGATCAGAATGACCTTTCGGATGGCAGTTCAAAAGCAGCAGGACATAAACTTTCTCAAAGTATTTTTCATGATACCAAAGTTCCACCAAAGAAGCCACCCCGTAAATCTCAGCTGTCTGTGCCATCAAAGGGAACTGAAATTGTTACCATATCTTCGCGAGTCCATTCTCCAGTTATCCAGACTCGCTCTTTGTTGGCCACCCCTGATACCCCATCCATAATGGAAGCCGGTTCCAGAGTGTCATCATTTACACCACACACTAGTACCTCTAGGCCACTTGGACACTCTAGAAGTAAGTCTGAAAGTTTGAAAGTTGATAAAGTGAACATATTAGAAACAGGCTTTCAGGATCCTTCAGTTGCAGTAGCATTAGGAGGTATTATTACTGATCCAAAGACATTTCCCATAAATGTTCATGGCTCACAGTCACCAGCTAAACCTGCCACCAGATCAAAGTCACCATCCAAACATGCTACAAGCCACAAGCCATTGTCCAAATATGCTACAAGCCCCAAGTCACCATCCAAACATACTACAAGTCCTAAGTTGCAGACACCAAAGTCTCCTACATTTAGCTATTCACAGAACATAGTAAGAGGTGAGGGTTGTACACAACAGGATGTACTGACTAAAACACTGATTAAACCAGGTAATAACACATCAGGAAGGAGTGTGGAAAAAAGTGTTAAGCACACTGGTTTACTTTATTCAGACAGTCTCCCACAGTCCCCAGTAGATGATCAGAGAGTGAAGCATACAGAAGTGGCGACAAAAGATCAGTATGATGCAATGCTGAGAGAGTTTAATGCTCATAAAATAATGTCATCTCGAGTGCCTTTAAAATCAGTAAGTGATAAGGATGTTGAAGAGGAAGGAGCCTTATCAAGTAATTCTGAATTAAGGAAAAAGTCCTCTGAAACTACTGATTTAGATGATGGAAAAGTGGAAGAATATCTGTCACAAAATGCAGGGCATGAAAAAATATTTTCTTTATCAGATACTTGTGTGCAAGATTCACCTCAGGAAATAAACACTCCGAGTGAAGAAGTGGTAAGCAGGCCTCTGCTAAGTGTTCGTAACAAGTCATTGGCTCATGTTCGAAAGTCATCTTTTATCAGTCAAGATGAGGTAGGATCCATCCTAGAGGATAAATCCTTGTCTTCTATAATTGGATTTACCTCCACGGAAGAAGATAACCCAGCTCTTGGTGGTGGGGTAGTCGATCTAGCGTCTCCTCATTGTCTAACTCATGACGTAGGCTATGGAATCCAGTCAGATCACGATGAGTCTTCCTTTAATGGTGATACCGAAAATGCCAGTTCTACTCTACACTCCCAGTTTATCAGTAGTGGCTACAGCAGAGACCGCAAGAGGTCCCAAGGCTCTGAGAAGGTAGTGCTCCCATTTGTCAGTCTTGATGTATTTAGCAGTTTTCAAATGCCTTTTTAAAACCTCTTTGACAAAGTTTGTGTATATATCTATAGTATTAATATATATGATTCATTAAAGTTCCCCAGTGGTCTTTGTGACTGGTAACTTTGTTATTAAAGAGAGAAAATTGATTGAAAATTGCTATTTCCATCTCTAGTGTTTTTTTGGATGTAGCTTTATAACTGCTGCTCTTACATAACCAAGCCTAAGGATGGCTTATGTTGGCAACTTGCACATACTTCTCTGGAAATGCACCACATAAACAAGTAGTAGATGATTAATGAAATGACAGAATGCTATGTATGTCAGTGTCACCTGTGCAGTGATGTGTCCTACTTTCAATATGCTTCATTTGCAATGCAAGATTTCTTCTTATGCATATTGCAGCCAAGTAACCATTTACCTTGCTTTATAAGCTTCATGCAGCAGAGTTTAGGTGTTATGGGGAAAATACAATTTTATTTTGATATGAGAAATGTAACTGCCACTTAAGGTTGCAGTGAATATCAGGGGGTTTTCCAGAAAAATTATTTGTATTTTATTTGAAGTTCTTATGATAGGTTTACAGCAAGTTTTGTGAAATTGTTTTAACAGCTTTTGTGCACACATTATTGAAACTATACTGACTGTAATTTTTACAGAAAATCATGTTCTAGTCATTCACATTATCTAATTTATGAATCGATGAAGCGTGACTGACAGCTTATTGTGAGACTCACAAAAGGCATTTAAAAAACATAGATAAACCTTTTGATACATTATATTTATTAAAGCTATTATGAGGGCCTGATCAGTGATGTTAGTAATAGTTCATTAACAGAAAAGAAATGTTATCCTTGGCAGTTTGATTGATATTTTATATCTTTGGAATTTCACATAAAACATCTGATTATTTTATGTAAGTAAAGATATTTTACTCAAATTGTATTCCAACTGTAGATCCCATCTGTAAATAATGATGTTTACAGTATTTTAGTCTTTCAGATTGATTTAGTGATTAACATTACTCTTTGGCAGCTTAATGTACATAATTTTACCAAAGATGATAGACAATTAACAGTTATGAGTAGTACTGATAGCACTTTAGTGAGCCGTCTTTGGTATAGATAGTATATCTGGGATTTCACTTTTCATATTCATGCTGAATTACATACCTTACTTGTACATTCCATTGTCGATTACATGGTGATTTACACAGGAAGGTGTATGACCTGTTATTTGTAACTGGATGAACTTATCCGTGAGGTCCATAGCCCAGCATATTGGATTAACTTATCCTTACGATCCATAGCTTAGCATATTAAGTTGATGTGTATGATTTATAAATCTTCATGATCATTAGTGTATTGATTTTTTGAGATACAAATGAAATATCACATTTGACAAAATTTGCGTGTGAGAGTTTATTATAAGTTTTGGGCACAGGAGCTGATAACTGCCAACAGTGATAGAATGAATTACTGAAAACTTTTGAACAGTTGTGAATAAATATTTTTTACTAAAACCGGTCTTTAATTAAGGAAAGAAAAAAGAAAAAGAATTTAACCAAACATGATTGTATATAGTGTTCAGTAATGTGTTTAGTTTCACTTTTTTCATACATATACCAAAGAAAATGAAATCTTCAAGCCTCTCCAAGTAACCATGCACAGTGGTTTGTAACCTGACATCAGGGATATGGGAGATTCATCACAATTTAACGAGCTCCAGTTCAGCCTCAGCTTCAGGCTAAGATGCTTCATGTAATATGAGAAATGGTGGTTGGCATAGTGATAACACTAGTGACAATATTAGTGGTATGTTGATATGGAAGGGAAGAGATGTAGAACTGATAGCTTGAGCCCTATTAGAATAAAGTACTCAGCAAGTGGTACTGACAGCAGCAGATGTGAATAAACATTTGGCTAAGACAGACAGATAAAGGATTGTCCGATTCATGAAATTGTTCACCTCACACATGTTTGTGCCATCCTCAGAAGTAATTTATAAGTCTTGTAAAAGAAAGATACTTTTGCTGACATGACTTGCCTCCAGCCAGAGCTGTGAATAAAGAAAACGAGATGGCAGTACTGTGCTTTGGCCATGTGGCTCGACATATAAATGTAATTCACTGCAAGTTCCATAGTATCTTTTATATACCAGTACCAGATCAAGTTCAGCACAAATCATTACCAGGGAGAACAAAGTGATACCATGAGTTGGCTGTAGCTAGCTGATGGCAGAGTTATGATAAGAAACAATCACTATCTTCAAGAGGATTAGATGAGACATGCTTATCCAACACTGCAGTAGTTGCGAAACACTCATCCAACACTAGAATTTTCAATGGAAATAGTGCTGTCCAAATACTATTATACACCATCATCATTCAGCACACTAGTGCTGCTGCTTCACAGCATTTTATATGTTTACCAGTGAGGAAAAACATTAAAACTGTTGCAGATGATGCTAGAATGGTATGTGAAAGCCTATGGCTCGTAATAGAGTTATCAGATATCCTAATGATCATAAGTTTTATTTTTTGAAACTGCCTTGCCAAAAATATCTTGTGTAATTTGCCCAATTTTGATTTGATGAAAATTGTTTTCAGGGTTTTATGGGCAAATGAAAACCTTATTTTGAAACAATCAAGCAGTTGATGAAGTCTCCTGTGCCAAGATAGGGAAAGTTAGTGAAACATGGTTAAATATTTGTTTTTTAAAGATATGGTTCCGTGTCTTCCTGGTGGTAGGCATTGTGGCCACCACCACCATTGTGGGCCTCTGATACTGGCTCTTGCGGGCTTCTGATAATGGCGCTTCACGTAATCAGTATCACTGACATATCACAAGCCTGTTTTCCAACAGACCATCTTGTGATCAAATTTCTCTTCCCCAACTAGCATATGCCATGTTAAGTATAAAGCATTGATTCCCATTTGACCCTTAAACTGCAGAAGTTAAGATGGATTGCCTTGCAGGGGTGGGAATCATTGTATGAGTGCCAAGTTGTATGGCCTTTGCGTAAATCCTCACCCAGCATTTTTATATATGAGTATTCAATGTTACTATAGTTACTAAAGGTGCTTTGTTCACTCTTAGAAAGCAATTCTTAGGTGTAAATATATATATAGGTAAATGTAAACATGATTTAAGTCCTTCAGACAAGTCATTTATATACACCAAGAATAGTGGTGGGCCAAAACTAAGCCTTGTGGCATACCACTAGTTAACCACAGCACTTAAAGGATGCACCTCTTACCTTTGTTCTTTGCTCACTTCTAATAAGTTCATCTTCTATTCAGTGAAAGAGCTCACCCCTTATTCCTGCCTTTAGATCTAGCTTTTTAATCAACCTGCAATGAGGAACCATGTCAAAGGCGTTCTGGCAGTTCACGAACACACAGTCTACCCATCCCTCTCTTTGACCTAAGATGGAGCTCACTGTCATAGAAGTCTAGAAGGTTGTTTATGTATGACCTCCTTTCCCTAAAGCCATGTTGTCTCCAATTTAGAAAGTTTTTCCTTTGCAGTTAGTCATTCATATGTTCTATGATTATCTTTTTCAATGTTTAGAAACCACACTTGTTAGTGAGACTGGCCTATCGTTCATTTTAGTTTCCAGATTCTCTTTCATGAATATAGACACAACATATGCCCTCTTCCACATCTTTAGATCTACACCTTCCACCAATGATTTAATGAGCAACCTTACCACTGTGTATTGAACAAATGATGGTATATTGAACAACCTGACCACTTCATATGCCCTGTCACAGCTTATTGACAGCACATCACCCCCTGTATACGACATTACTCCAGTTCACTGCGTCCTTTGCATGCCTCATACTCTTCTGTGTGTTTAGTCCCTAGATGCTCAAAGTTTCTTTCTCTCCATTCTTTCATTTCTTTGTTTTTTCCTTATGCTTTGTTCCCTCCACTTCCAATATGTGTACAGTCTTAGTACAAGTTGAGCATCCCTAATCTGAAAATCCAAAATCTGAAATGCCCCAAAATCCGAAACTTTCTGAGCGGCAACATGACAATACAAGTGGAAAATTCCACGCCTAAACACATAATTTTTCATTGTATTAATGGTATTTCATACTTTTTACTGTTAAATGCTTGTGTGTGAATAAGTGTAAGAAAATGATTGTTTATCAGTAGCTTATAAATTCAGAGTCAGGAATGATGGTGATGCTGAACAACCACAGGTTGTCCACATGGGCGGCTTAGGTTGTGACACCTTCGCTTTCTGATGGTTCAGTGTTACACAAACTTTGTTTCATGTGCAAAATTATTAAAGATATTGTCTAAATTACCTTTAGGCTATGTGTTTGAAATGTGTATGAAATATAAATGGATTTTGTGTTTAGACTTGGGTCCCAACCCCAAGATATCTCATTATGTATCTATTATCCATCATGACTAATGTGGAAAACAGGATGGTATAGAAACGTACGGGTTAGTGCTGAGACATACCTCAACGTTTCAACCGTTGAATGGTCGAAACTTTGAGGTATGTCTCAGCTCTAACCCGTGTGTTCCCATACCATCCTGTTATTATGTATATGCAAATATTCCAAAATCCGAAAAAATCTAAAATCCGAAACACTTTTGTTCCCAGACATTTTAAATAAGGGATGCTTTTCCTGTGATGCTTTCCTCACTCATCCTGTTCCCTCCACTTCCAACAAGAGTATCATCTCAGTAATTTTCTCCTCACTCATCCTCTTCATATGTCCAAACCATTTCAGCACACACACTCTTCAGCTCTCTAATACATTACTCCCTTCACTACCATTTTTCTCTTACACTCTCACTTTATATGCTCAGATACATACATACCTTTGAGACAGGGCAACACGAGTGTAAAAACTCTCTCTGTAACACTCGAATAGTAATCAAATACATATTTGTTTCTTTGCGTGAGTTTGTCTGAATGAATGGACTGAAAGTTGTACAGGGTTTGTCTGTCCGAATGAATGGACTGAAAGATTGTACAGTTTATCTAAATGAGTTTTGAATTGTACATAGAAAATTTGCATGTGATTAAACTTTGGATGATGAATAACTATTTTGTATTTGATGAAGGATTAACTTGGTATTTTGATACTGTAGGTGTTTGGTTGATATTCACGAATAAGATTTATTCACTGATTCTTCAGTTGAAGACTTTGATACATGTATTTGATCTGTACTTAGAAATATTGCATGAAGTTGATAGATCTTTCAGTATATACTGTAATAGATTTTATTTCCTATCTGTAATAAGATTTTTTGTTGTAGCAGTGTTCATAGTATTAAGATTTATAATCAGAATCTCTATTTAAATTTTTATTTGGTTGGAAAGAAAACTATATAATTTTTAATCATACATAAATAGATGGATTTCCTTTTCATTGTTCTACTGAGAAGATCAGTATCAACAAATCTTTTTATATTGTTTCAACTTATGGGAGTTCCATGTAATGACACTAGGTATGTTGCCGCTATCTGACACTTTTCCTGTAAAGGAAATATACAAAATACGTAGGTTGTAGGATTTCAATAATTTTAGCTAATATTAATCTTCTCTTTCAATACCCTTTTCATGTCTTTCTGTAAGCACCATTTCTCATAAGTTTGTGAAGATTTCCTCCATGAAACGTTTTGTAGTTAATTTATTATTTATTTTTTTTCTATTTATGCTCTTTGGTAAGTAAATGTTAGATTTGTAATCCTTTATGGGTGAATAATCATTAAACAAATATAGATGTTATTTTTGCAAATCTATAGTGCCTCATTCATCAGTTGTGCATCACCTTTTATAGCAAATGTGTATCAGCTTACTCTTACGGAATAGTACTTTTTCATTCATGCTTGTACAAACAGATGTCTTTATCAAGATACAGTTGCTACATATGTTCTCTCTCATTCCATCCACATCACATGAGTGGTCCATCTCTCTATTTGCCAACTACCTAATCATTTCATTATTTCTTTATTTCTTTCTTTGTAGGTTCTTGACTCCATTGCCTTATCCTTTGAAGACTAGTACTACACTGAATATTATGTTGTTAGGAGAAAGCTAGCGATATAACAACGAAAGAGTTATTTTGCCAGAGTTGATAAGGGAAATGATGTTTGGTTTGAGGACTTTTGAGCTCTTGACACAAACTTGAGATGTCTGCTGCTGTGTATATATATATATATATATATATATATATATATATATATATATATATATAT
>JAUUDW010256956.1:0-13924 GCA_032361385.1 Panulirus guttatus | reverse complement strand
CCACACAGAATACCTATGATCATAAGAAATTTTTGATAATAATAATAATAATAATAATAATGATACGAAAATACGATGGTTTTTGCTGCAGTGAAAGACGGCCGATGATTAAATGCTAAAAAAAAGAATAATTGCTGTGGTGTTGGGTGACGATAACGGGCGTGATGTAAACAAAGAGCAGGAAACACGTAATCTGGGCTATATCTTGTGGCCTGGTCCGTGAGAGCTAGGGCGGGGCTGGCCAACAACCCTGGAACCTTTCACTCTTTGTGAAGACGCAGTCATCTTAGCAAGGCTGGCTATGCTCCACCACATCGTCCTGTGCGCGCCTATATTCCATCCCCTATCAGAGTGGCTGTCTCGTTTTGTACCGTAACTGAGATAAAATAGTTCCTTTTTTCTGCATAACCCAATGAAGAGGAGTCTTGCCAAACTTAGGAAATAGCAGCCTTGATTTGATTAATGTGTGCCTACAGCGTGGTGTTCAAAAGTCAAAGAAGGATTGCATAACCTTAGTATTTGTGTTTATCATCTCAACACGGAAGAAGCAAAGCGGAGGGAACGTTTACGCCTTTTTATGTACTGTTGTGCACCGTTTACTCAGCTTGAGGACTGTCAAGAGCTGCCTTGATGTTGGTTGCCGGGTGAGGGGTTAGGGTGGGTGGCAGCAGGGTTGAGCAATATCACTAGAGGGAATAAGGACTGACCGCATCATGAGACAGCTCCCAGTGCGGTGGCCACCGCCCCCAACATCCCCCTACTTTGTAAAGCTTCTGATTCTCCTTGACCCCTTGTATACTACGACTTGACCCGCTGAATACGACTGCTGACTCCCTTGAGTGTGACCACTTAACACCCTGAATACGGTGACGTAGTACCCCGAGTACCAAGGTTTTGAATCCTTGGAGCATGATGATAGCCTCTTAGTGCCATGATATGAGTACGATGACCAAATATGCCGTACTCAAGGCGTTAATTTGTCCTACTCAGTCAGAGATGGGTAGGGAAGTAGTTGGTCTTACGGTAATATCAAACACCTGAAGGTGTTCAAGTTTTTTCGTTATGTACAACTTTGTTGTATCATAAATGTTTAAAAACGTCATGCTCTTCAGGTATATGGCATATCATGGTTGGATAATAAACTTGGGTTAACTAACAGATTTCTTTCGAGGAAACTGAAAATAACCATGAGTGGTGACAGTATGTTTTCTTACAGAGAAGAGGGAGGGTGAGGTCGCTAACTATAGCACACACAACGATGGATCACGGGTCAAGAGGGATGGGATGGGCCGTCTGCAGACAGACAGGGGCCCGTGCCAGGCTTAAGGCCTGAGATTCTCAGGCAGCAACAACGGCAGAATCCTAAAATTGTCGCCGACGGAGGGCGTGGAGCGCTAATGGTCCGTGTGGGCTGGGTTCCCCGGTACCTGCGAATTTGTTTTGGCAACACGTACGTTCATCTTCCTGGCTACTGACAAAGTCGAGAATGTCTCAGACTTCTCTAAGCATTTTCTTTTTGGAGCTGACGTAATCATGCGAGTCAGTGGTCAATTATGAAAGGCTGAGAATGTGCAGTGAAGAATGAGTTCCGGGGTGCGAACTGAGCCAAGACCATCATTAGCGCGCGTCTCGCTCGCCCCAGTCTATCTTGTCGAGGCCTCCTCCCATCTGCTCCATGACCATTACGATAACTCTCGCCTTCGCGACCACACTGCAGCAGCAGCCAGTTTGGTGTTGCATCAATACTTTGTGTTTTAATCATAACTTGCTGAGAAGCACTACTCTTCTTCGGTGATATTAAAGTGAAAACAAAATTCTTGTACACACATGCAACACAATGTATGGGAGAGAGAGAGAGAGAGAGAGGGAGGCACACCTAGAAAGTAGCGAGACTGGTGGACAAGTTACAAACGGGCTTATGAAGGAACTTGATCCGTATAGTGCGCAGAATCCTAATTACGTCCGGTACGCTACGCACTCATGAAGTGTGCAAACATTCGGCATGCTACTTGAGATGGAGTTAAGGAACCCGAAGGAATATGGCACAATGCCAAGGAAGTGCAAAACATTATTTAATTAATTTATTACGCTCGAGGACGACAAGCCTAGTTAATTTGATGCCATAGAATATATACAGAAGCATTCGTGTCTCGCAGGGCACGTTGAATACACCCCCACTCCAAACACACACACACACACACACAAAACTCGAGACTGTCCCTCAGAATGGTGCCAGTAAAAACCAAAACCCATATATACCAAAGGCAACAACAACGTGCCGTCTGTAAAGTGCTGGCAAATGAGGTCAGACACTTGATGGGTAAACTGCAAGAGAAATGATCAAATTTAGAGGCAGCTTGGGTTCACTGGGAATAGCCATGAATAAAAAACTTACAGGATTTCTAAGACAGAGTGACTTGTGGCCCAGAAAAGGCGATCTGTGGGTGGATCATGTCCTTGGACTGCCAGGATGTAAAACCCACAACGAGATTTTGCCAGAATGACAGGGTGACCGCGGAGTGAGATAGATCCACTCAGGTGGACAAACCATTTTCAGCGGATCGAAAATAAACAAAACGGATAAGAGTTGATGACACAGGTGTCTGCTCAGTCTGGGTTTATGTCATGCTCCTCATCTTAGTCTCTGGGACGCTGTTAATTACGTATGATTTGTCATGACTCGAATGACACCTGAACGTGGTGCCTCACTTAGGAATAATAGGGGTTATCGAACAGAGAGACCTAGGCAGGCTATGGCACTAGTCATAAATATGGCTGATGAAATTCAACCCATCTAAATGTTAATTTAATGAAGGCGACACGCACTGGTCGGTAAACTGACGCAGTACCCAACCCGGGATGATAATACATTAGAATTGTAAAGGGAATTGAACCGTATACCACTGATACGTGTCGAAATTAACTTCAGATACACCGGTAAGGAGATGTCTGAAAGATATTTTTAGCATACAGTAAGACCCATGTTAGATTATGCATCACCATTTTGTTAAATGGGCTTTACGGAGAAGGTCCAACGACAGACAAAAACTGTGCTTGTAATATGGAAGCTAAACAGCAGCCATTGACTTGTCCACATTAGTACAGAGATGGAGAAGGGGAGGTATAGTAAAAGGCTTCAAGTTTTTCAATTCGTTTGACACTGATAATGTCGATATGTGAAGTAGGAAGGAAACCAAATACGTAAAAACACGGAACTAAGCAAAGAAAGAGTCAGAAAAGACGAAACACTTCTCTAGTAACAGAAAACTGGACAAATGGAGTCAGCCACGTGAAGTTACAGGGAATACAGAGAACATTAAAAAGTTTAAAAGAACGTGTGATTTTAAGTCCAAAACTTTCGGATTTCAAGACGTAAAGAACTGTAGAACAAGTGAAGTTAAAATGGGATTCTAAGACGTGAGGAAACGTTATGTTCCACTGTGTTTGTCATCACCTGATGTACTAATAAGTTATGAAAACTGAAGTTTGCGAAAATACGAATGAACAACGAGTAGGATCCGTGACGGAACTATGTTCTCAACGGGACATGTATGTATGAGCGCTGCCCAACGAGTTTGTTTGTTTAGTGATGTAACTGAGACGATGCAGTATTGTGAAAGGCTCGCATCAGCCTAATGTTGTTGCCCTGGTTTGTGTAACATGCTCGGGAGGAGGAGGAGGAGTCTTATCACAGAGAGAGAGAGAGAGAGAGTAACAGACCATATTGGCTATTACATGTCGAACATATCAAGGGAAATTATATAAAAAAACTGTCCGTATGGCACCAAGTATAAATGTAATATCCTGCTCCATTCACAATATTTACACTACCAGTCATATCTTTTCCTTAAATTTTAATGATGGCACTTAAAAAGCAAACAGTCACTTTAAGGGATATGTCTTATAACTAAGTTAAAGGAACGTTCTACACGCTTGTTCTTTCTCTGGGTGGTAAAGCCATATAACAGATGGAACTGTTGCTTTGTGGGAATTGTAGCCTTGTGAGAACATTGTGACTTTAGATTTTGTGTATGTGGATCACAAACATCGGCTGAATTCATCCAACGGCTCGGAGGAAGAGCTACAGAATACTACAGAGAATTCAGTAGTTATCAATGGATTGCAATTAAACAAGTTGAATACCTTTTAAGTGTATTGACAAGTGATTCTTTTTTACGAGTTTTTATTTTAGTTATACGTGAGGGACGGGAATATAAAAAAAGGAAACGTTAGGCCATGATTTCCAGTCTAGTGTGTGATGTCAACATCCTGAGAATCCTCTGGGATTTGCTCTAGCTAACTGTAACCCTGAATATGTTGAACAGTTGACAGCTGCCAAGGAAACATTAACGTTTAGAGCCTCGTTGCTTTTTCCTTTACGGAGCATTGTCTCTTAAAACCAGTTGTTCTAAATTTGCACTAAAATTCGTCGGATGTATACTTATACCTCGTCAAAGACTGCGAGAGATAAGCAAATCTTTATTGATAGTGATTATCAGATACATGTACCAGATATGGGTGCAAGATATTCTCTCTGTTGTACATTCATATTGTAACAACACCTCATCAGATACTTGTAAGGTATGAGGTGCCTCGTAGAGTGTTATGTCACGGATGCTAGGTCAAGCGGAGAGGTTTTGGCGTCAGACCTTATACCATATGCTTTCGTCCGTCTAAATGTAGATAAGATACCAGTTTGGCGCAGTTTTATTTACTTTGCAATAAATGACTCAAAATTTCCACTCGCTGTATCTGTAACTGTAGAACGGTTTCCGTGTATCAAGTTTTCTAACGGTGAGGTACAGTCACTCATAAAAGTTCGTGAGGGGTCAGTGTGGGTGTGTGTGTGGGCCTGTGCAGTGCCCACCCCTTTCTGGACGGCGAGTCTGTATAACGACGTGATAACGCACACACCTATACACACGGCAGAACTGTGACGTTGATGTAATAAAGTAAGTAAGGATTATGTTTGTCAATCATGTGTTATTATCGGTAGGCATAATCAGTTACACATGCACCTCCGGAGACCCCTACAAACTTTTTTGAGTGACCCAACGAACTTTATGAGTGTACATGAGCCACATTCGTTCCGAGGAATAAAGAGGAAATGAAATGTACGCTTACAGGAAGGCTAGTCATTTACTGACTCCGCCGGCAGGACGTGAATCAACACCTGCTCAGGAAATGCTATATATGTTCATGGCATTATACGATTTCTCGGGTAATGATATCATTTACATGCGCTCAATAAATACGATGTATACCAACTGCATATTTGCCCCTCAGTTTACTCATACTTTTTTTTAAGTACATGATGAACAGTTTCTAGTCACACGTGATGGACGAAGTGAATATAACCCTTGCCTCACTCCGCCGACGTTAGCGTTTAACAAATGTAAACTTTGAATGTTTATATGCGGCGGGGAGCCTCACTTTACCCTGATAGCACTTGTCTGTGGTACTGTGCAGTACCGCCGCCGGTCGGACCAGCCCCCAGGCTTTCCACTTAAACCGTCTGGCCTCTAGAGGACCTTAAAAGAGATGAGATGATAATGAATTACATATGGATTTCATTAGTAAATAGCAATGCTGTTCTCTTAACATCTTTTGTATATATTCTAAGCGTACATTTGCATTCAGATCGCATAATAAACGTTTAAAGTGTGGTTCGCTTTGCATATTGTCGAAAGATATTGCTGGATTATTATTATTTTTAATTTTTAAGGGAGTAGGAGCTGGAAAGAAGTGGTTGAAGATTGAAGGGAGAGTGGAGAAACAGAAGATGGCTCTAAGCGTACAGATATACGTATGGTTTAGGTTTTGCTGAAGTGCGTGAGTGATTTATTATGTATTTTTGGTGCCTTCTTTATAGACCCGCGGCATAAAGTGTGGTTATGTGTTACAGGGAAGGTTTTACACGCGTGTTGCCCCGTCTCTTATCATTGCATATATGAAGGATGTCTTTCCTCCGTGTGTGTGTGTACAGATACACAACCACACATCCCAGCCTAAGGCAGCTGCCCATTCATCGACCAGTGCCGAGGGGAAGATGAACATCTGGGTTGGATTTGGGCCGACTGCCGTGCCCAGGATTCGAACACATGCTAGCCCGACCCTGTATGTGTGTGTGTGTGTGTGTGTAGTGAGGTCACTTGTTCGATTAGTAAGGAACTAGTTAAGCTAGATTTAAAACCTGTTCCTTGTGTATACCGACGGAGCTTTGATGCTTCGTGGGAACCAAGTATGTTGCATGCGCTGTGCTTTAGCTTGGGAGACTTTTGCAAATATTGTGAACATAAGTTTGGTGGTTAAGTTTAGACTACAATAGCTTGGGTTAGGTTAGACTATGTTTGATTAGGTTGTCAGACTACATGTAAAGGACGTTTCACTGTTGGCCAAAAATCGTGCAAAATATGTCAGCTTCTATAACGGTACTGCGAAAATATACTTCCTCTATCTATCCCCGTTGGTCCAGTCCACCTGACCTTGACGTAGCGACTACTCCAGCTGCCCTTTCTACTGTACACTACCCGCGTCTTTTACATCTATACTTCTTTTTTCTTCATTATAAGTTTTATGTGTTCCAATATTCGTCTCATTATGATCACTCCCATCAGACTATGCAGCAACTTCAGCCTTCCTCCCTGTCTTTAAAATAGTGGTAAGGCACTGATCTAGCGTAATACTAGTCCAAAGCGTTGATGTTTTTTCGTTGTTACTTGTGAAAACGTTTACATATGTGGACAGACTGACGCATACATCAACCTTGGCTTAATGTAACATACGCATAGCAATAAATAAGGAAAACGCCGAGTTCCTCTTATTCATCACAATGTATACGTGAGGTGTACGGTGTGACGAGTGAAGCGAGGGCCTTTCCTAGAAGGACCGGTGGTGTATATACACAGTGAGCGAGGATGTGTGTGTGTTCTCAGGCTAGGTGATGGTAGGCTGTGGAAGGCAACCCGTCAAGGTTAACACCCACACCCGTAACACGGCCCCGACATCGGAAGAAGGGTAGAAGACAGGTTAAAGGAGCAACCACAACGATACTGTAGTGTCAAGTCTTGTGTTAGTAAGAACCTTTACCATCGTAAGCACAAAGGCATGACCGTTGGGTATGATGGCCTTCCCTTTGACCTGCCCCTTACGAGCCTGGTCAAAGCGCATGCCATCACATCAAAGGGTGTCCAGGTGTTAAGTTCCGGTGGTTTTCTTGCAAAACAGATGTTAGATAAAAATAATGTGCTCCGATTTTTGCATGTAAAATGTACGTAAATGACAAATGTTTATGTGAAATTCTATATTCGCTAACCTGTTATAAATGTGCTGAAGCTAACATGACACATGGTTATCATATTACCGAAGTTGTCCTTGAATCTGTCAAAGTAATGTGCACAGTGCACGAAATAACGTACACAGTATTGTAAAAGGTGACTTGTAATAGTGGGCTCCAACAAAGCGCTGGGGCAAGCGAGGCTGCGTCATTAATTCCTCACAAGAGCGAGGCTACAACACTAGTCCCACTGTACTCGTGAGCAAGGCTTGCAACACCTAGTTCCACCGTACTTTAGAGAAAGTTTACATCACTAGTTCTTATGTACTCCAGAGCAAGGCTACATCACTAGTTCCACTGTACTCAAAGTCAAGGCTACATTACTACTTCCACTGTCCTCAAGGGTCAGGACTACATCACTACTTCTACTGTGCTTTTGCTAAGGAAGGTAATAATGCTCAAGACAATTTACAACGACATATGAGCAATACTAATAAATCACTTACGAAAGCCGGAGTTTCTAAAGCCAAAGCAAATACCAGGAAATTATACAACTACAGAAGATCTTGATACATCTACAGTCATGGAATGGTAGTTTACTTTTTACGACAGAAACGATTCAGGGTCTATTTTTAGCTTAGCTTACCAAGCGTAAAAGAGATACATGTGCAACAAGGAATACGATGCCGCACTGTCAAATCAGCTGAATACAAAACTCACGACATAGCAGAACCGAAAACCAAAGCCCATCATTTGCAGTTAACTCGTTAGTCATTAGTTGATATGCTGACATAGGTAGAACACTAATTTCGATAGGATTAATACTAGCTGGCAACGTAACGCGGGTGTCTGTTGCGCTTGTCAGTCTTGATCAACACTGGACTTAGGGCGACATGGTATTGCAAGTAGGGCACGAATGACGGATTTGTCCTCCACTCTGGCCTCCATCACGTGCATTAGAGACAATAATAACAGCAATCATAAGGCTTCCTACTTCAGTTTATCCCTAGTATATAGTATTTTATTTGTTACCATATATATTCAGTCATTCAACCTCTCGAACTGATTCCTAGTATGTTTGAACTCAAAGAAACGTCTGTATTAGAGAGCTAATAGGTAGAACTTAGAACTGACCAGTTTTTGTCCTACCACATCTAACGTAGCTTACATATTAGCCATAAGTCACGTATTAGAAGTTACGTTAAGTCACGTCGTCGATGGTTCTTTATCGTGAAGTATAAAGTTACTGATAACGTTTACAGATGGCCAGAAAAACCAGTCACCAGACTTGACTGGTTTTAGTTTAGTGAAAACTGTAACTTTGAATATTGCGCCGAATCCTTGTCTGATATCGTAACCAGTTTACCACGGGGAAGACTTTCGACTTCGGTCTACAAGCCTATTAACAAGGGAGCTTGATAAGCCGCAGAACGGACGGGTTTTACTCCGAAATATGCTGGTGTATGCGTTCTAATAAGTGGGACAAGTTAACAGCTTCTGTAAGTGAAAAGTGATATAATATGTCGAGCAGGGTGAAAGAGAATATGACGTTGGTCAGCTACCGGTCATTGCCTTCTCCCGGGTGGATCACCTTGCTTTCGTAAAAGGTTCCCGTTACAAGTTGGACTCCATTATTACTGATCTGGCTGAGCTGTCTCTACCATGGCTTTCTAGTGGTTTTGTCTACCAAGGTGCATGGTGCTTTTAAATGTAACTTCTTTAGTTACTGACCATGGTTTCTTGAGGTTTTCTGAATACCATATCTGTGGTTGTCTGCGTACGTTTCAGAGTGATTTCTACAGCTTTATTGTCGTTTTGTTTACCAAGATAAGTTTTAAGTGAGCCAAAGTTTTATGATGGCTTCCTGTTGGTTTTCTGTGTACTGTCTCTACATGGGGGTTTCTTCGTACAACTTGTTCCTTCAAAATAATGTACTGCTGCCCTCCGCATGTTTTCCCTTGCACTCAAGAGGAAAGGAAAGCGACAATCTGTCAGTGAATGACAGGACATCCTGAGTTCGTCGACGAAATTCACGCCAAATATTTATTCTAGAGAGACGACGTGTTCTCAGCTTTACCTTGCAGCAAGGCAGCCTAGTGCCGCTTTCCCTACGGCCCACTGCGCGCTTTCTAGGGAGAACTAGGAAATCATTAGACGCCACCTCTCAAATTTACAAAAATACTATTTTCTATTTTTGATTGTTAGTAATTTTTTACTTGCGGGAAAATAAAAGTTTTTCATCCACAGTGAACTTGACCAAACTTAAAAGTGAAAGGGCTATAGGAGACGGAGCTGTTAGTGACTTCTTAACTGTTTCATTAGTCTTATGTTATCCTCAATCTTATGCTGTAACCATAAAATCTCGAGTGTGACAAGTGTTCCTCAAAGTATTACGTGTGTTTCTTTAATACTTTATTTTGGTTGTATTAATTCATCGTTTGGTATTTATTGTGGTTTCTTCTTTGTTGTGCGAAGAGGGAGTTTTCTGATGCCCTGAGCTTTGTGGACTGGACCGAGTCCTTCAGGCAGAACATCAGCGACAGTCTCGTTGAAAGGTTGGTGTGGTGTGTGATTATCTGTTTGTGTGTACAGCCAAGAAGCTTGATCCTCGTGGGATCCGTCTCTTTACCTCTTCGTTGTAAGGTGTCTTTAGTTTATCCACTTGTATTAAACAATTCTTAGCTTGTTTCAGTCGTCTATTACTCTGTTACTGTCTAAGTACTATATATTTTTTAATCGTTTTCTGCGTTTTCTATTGTGTCCTATGACTGATCGATTTGTCCTGTGATTTAGTTGATCCATTTCCACATCGAGTCCAGTGAGAAACGTAAAAACTATAATCGTTTTTCCTTTCTCCCTTCTTCCTTCCAAAGTGGGCGTGGACGAGACTTTGATTGCTGACCTATTTATTCATTATTTCCTCTCTTGTATCTTACAAAAGTTCCCTGTCTGTTGTGTCGTCTGTATCTCTTCCAAAGAAATTTTAAACTCTTAGGTATTCTAATATTTTCTGTTGAAACACTTCGTTTTCTTCTTTATCCCTTACGTCTTCCATCTATCTACAGACTCTTTCCTCCATCACTTTCATCATCATATACCGCGCCATACACCGGGGAATTTCTTCTTCCAGTTGTGATACGAAAGAATTCAATCGGTCCTGTGAGGTTTCCATCCTCTTGCCTTCTAATTGCGTTTGGATACTTCTCTAATTAGATTATCATTTCCCCGTTAATTACGCATTCTGTTTTTGAATACTACTTGATCGCTTCCTCCGGAAAAGGATATCTCTGCTAATTTCCCCTCTCTTCTAGCTGCTGAGCGCGAATGTGAGATCATGTTGATGTAATAGCTTCTCTGACCTTGATGCACTTTCCAATATGTTACTTAATGGTTTACCATAGCACGTTTCAAAAACTTATGCCTCCATGTCTCAGTTCCCATGCGGATCCAGATTTTCCCACTTTTCCCCTGTAACCACATTCCGTCATTGGAGCTTTTCTATCCTCGAGTATGGCTTGCCGATTTCCCTTCTGCACCATCGCAATTGCACCTTCATTATCGTTGTTGATTGTCGGATCCGGTATATCCTACTGTAATTTCTCCTATTATTTATTATATGAAGAGACCAATCATCCACCGGTACTCGTCTCTCACTCCCTCGAAAAAATGTAGGTCTAGCTCTCTGTTGACCCGTCTCTACAGTTACTATAACATTTGCGTTGATTTCCATTATGTAGTCTCAGAAGTCCAGTCCACTCCCGTTCACCAGTAGCTCATCTACGTCCTTGTACGCCACTTTCGGACGCTCTACAGTGAAGCAAACTTCCTTGTCCCGTTTTGTGGTTGTTTAGTACTCCCTTTCTGTGTACCGTCCGACTTACGCCTTTCGATTTTTTTTTTCCATTTTTTCTTCTAGTTCCTCCATTGATCTTGCCTTTCCTATTGTGTACCCAATAGAATTTTTCCTCATACCCATATGTTCCTTCGTAACCACCGCCAGGCTTGTAAAAACACCTGGTTACGTTTTTGTTGCTTTACGCATCTAAGCTTCGTTTCTGTCCTCGCACTTATCAAGATTGTACGCACCATGTCAAATGTCTCTAAGTAATTCTTGGATCTCATTTTGGCCTCTCGTCTGAGGTCTGTATGCGCATATGGCAGAGACACTACCTACTTATAAAAACCTACGACAAGATTTTGCGAGAAAAGGCAGGTGCGGAGCGCAGAGCAGGAATAACGAACGAGTCGTGTGAATTACGTGCTGTCAAGTGTTACATGGAGAGACTGTATTTGTGGACTAAATGCCAACACTTAAGCCAAAGACGGAAACGACACCCAGAGGCAGAGACAGAGTATGAAGTTAAAGGGGAAAGTCAAAAAGGAACTAAAGCACACAGCCAAATATCACGTATAATGTGTGTGCTCTTACTTTTATTGTAGGGCTCGCGCTCCTCCGGGGGTAAGAGACGGAGGCGAGGCTTACCTCGTAACAGAGAAAGGGGGACGGGGGGTTGTCCGGGGTGGAGTTGTGGGAGTGATGGGGGGAAGAGGGAGAGCATTAACCGGGCTGCCTAGCTGGCGGGTCAGTTCGCCCTTACTCTGTGCACCTTCCTTGTTACTCAGCGTAAGTTCCTACACGTACATGATTTCGTCTTCCTCCGTCTTATACTGTTAACGCTGCCTGAGTTCACAAGGGCGCGACGCTATGCAGCTTCTACTCAAGCCTGCCAGGCAAACTGTCTTGTTCTCCCCAACTATTTTCTGAAAATATGCAGCTAAAATTGTTGCGGGGAAGCGTTACGTCCGGTGTGATGCACGCACCCGCTGTGACAAAACATAGAAATGTTTCACGAAGTGACTCGTGGGAGTCCACAGTTACGCACTGGTGGAAGAATGGAAGATATGTTACGAAAACACAGAAGCATGCTTTATGGCTCCCAGTACCGTCTGTGATTAATCTATGAAATATATGAAATTTCTGCATACACAGAGACTCTGTTTGTCACAATTGTGAATCACTGAAAACTGACTCATAACTATTAGTAGAATATATTTTGTGAATATCCAAAACATCGCTTTGTTGACGTTAATGTTAAAAAAAAATCGCTATGGTAAACAGGATGGTGCCATGCCTTCAACACGGATGACGCCAGAATGTAAATAACTTTTCCCTTCCTTCCCTAGCACGTTCTAAATTGACTGATGTCCTGCTGCACCATTTTCTGGTGCATCACAGGCCTCGGGAAGCCCAAGCAACCTAGGTGGGATGTACAATACGAATTTACCATTTTCGTCTCAGCTTTTCTGAATCTCTCTCTCTCTCTCTCTCGCTCTCTCTCTCTCTCTCTCTCTCTCTCTCTCTCTCTCTCTCTCTCTCTCTCTCATTCTTGATTTTACGGTTGCTTTCTCTGTGTCAAACACACTTAAACAAAGAAGAAAAAAGCAACCAACTCGGCGAGCAGTAAAAGTGGCACTTCATAGTGGTGGCGAGCGAACGTGTGTTGGTGGTGGTGGTGGAGGCGAGGCTGCTCCGCCTGGCTGGGCAGCCTAGCATAACCCCCTTCCGAGTGGGGAGTGAGGGGGTTGTGTCCTGCCATGACACCACCCACCCTAACCAAATCCATTAACCCTAACCCTACCTGACACTAGTCCTCAATAATGTCAGGATGTATGACACTCTTTTTTTTCTTATTTCATCCTTCTCTTAGTTTTCGTGACCCTACATTCTTCCCTAACTGCAAACTTCCTTTGAAATACAAAGTTAGGTTACCTAAAGAAGACAGTTAAATTATCCCATGATAAAACATCCTTACTATCACACAATACAGTTTAAAAAGTTTTAAGGGAATTACCACGTCAGCTGCATTCAAGAACTGTTGAAGATTTATTATGCAAAAGTGAATGGATTTGCCTCTTTACCAAGTAGCCACACAATGTACACTGGTTACATCTGATGTATTTGTTTTTCAATGCTTCCTATGCGATATTCTAAGATGCAAGGCGAGTAACAAGCCGTCCACAGCCTGACATATGTACGATGAAGACAACTTTCTCTTAGGAATGGTGACTGTTGTATGATAATGCTCTGCGTATTTGTTTACTTGATTTTTAGGCGAAAAATCTTCACTGTGACTCCGTAAATGATGCTTCAGTATTAGATATAGTGAGCAACACTGAAACAAGGTACAGAAGCATACGGTTCTTGCAGACTGAAAGGAATAAGACAGAGCGTTTATAAATATGCGAAAAAACAGAGGCGGTCCGGGCTTGGAAACATGTATACAGAATCTGCAGTTGGGAACTTGAGAGATAGTTGGATGAGACAGCTGGCGCAAGTGTCTCAGCAGTAGGAGTACCAACTCTATATATGTTCTAAATAGCAGTCAGACAGACAGCCGCTTCCAACATAGGTAACGCCAGGAAACTGGCCGGAACCCAAACAACGAAAAACGCTCGCAAGGGAGAAAGTCGTGGGGGCTGGTTTCTCCTGCTAACGTCAGATATGTTAAAAAAGGTTTTCGCCAGACACAACAGACGGCACGGGACCCGGCAGCAAGGATGGTGCGCGTCCGGCATTTTTAGTGGGCGTCTGTTCCCCCCTCCCCCCGCACCCCCCTTACCTTTATCAGCCTCCTGCCCAACCGCTCT
>JAUUDW010256955.1:2212-18453 GCA_032361385.1 Panulirus guttatus | reverse complement strand
AATACCATCTAAATTTTGTCATAGTCCATCCAACAAAGTAAGATTGGGGATTTTTTATTACAAACTTATCCCTTTTTCAAATCAGTTTCTATTGCTCAACATATGATGAATCAACTTGGAACAGGCCTTCCAGGAACATAACCCTCTCTCAAGTCAGAGAACAGATGTAGGCAAAATTTGTATAAGATAAATGTTAGCAAGGAAATGTTTATAAAGATGTACAAAGGCTGGTGATATGAAAGAGCTTGCATAGGATATCCTGCTGAGTAATGAGAAATGGCATATCATATATAAGTTGAAAAAAAAAATCTGTCCTCACCACTGAATCCAAGAGTGAGAGATGCCAATCGTCGAGAATAATATGATGTTGGTTTTTCAAGAACTATGGCTTTCAAGTGATGTTCAAATATTTCACGGCGCTCTTCCATATTTGGTAAGTCCATTAAGATGTGACGGTCAAATCTTCCTGGCCGCAGTAATGCCTAAAATATGGAATAACAATATTAAACAATGTATCCATATCTTTCTCTCAATAGTCTGTATGGGTATTACCAGATTTCATCAGCACATGGTGACACAGTGAGTTAAAAGTCACCTGCAGCAAGGCTGTATCACTGTCAATGGACAATAAAATGGTACAGTCTCAGAGAGAAACTTCTCACTCGAAAGTAGTTTATCTTTTCTCTAGACCATACTGGAAATCAGTCTGAAGCTGTTCAAGTCTCATAAATGGGGTGTTGAGGATGTACAATCCAAATAAAAGTATTGTGTATTGCTTTCTGCACTCAAAGTTTCCTAAACTCAAAGGTGATTGGTACATACAGTCTCACTCTAAAACAACTGGTAACCTTATTATATACTTATCTACCTATCTATCTATCACCTTTATTGCCAATGTCACCAAAATGGGATGAACAATGTTCCACTAACCTGATGGGTCAAATATATCCTGAACCTTTGACAAATTTAACATTACTAGAGCACTTCATAACAATATTCTCTTTACATGAAGCTGATTCATCGAGTGAAACTTTCATAACTATCCACCAGTTCACTCTTACAAACAAAATGCCTTCACAGCACAAATTAAGTTTTTATCTTGGTATTACCATCTAATTAAGAAATTGTTTTATTAAAATTAATATAAGTCATCACCTATTCCATTTTTACTTAGGGGTCAAAACAAGACTAATTAGTCAAAATACAACTCTAAGACTGCAATTCCTTTTTCATAATAAACACTTCATATGATGAGGTTTAAGATGACTTTAAAAACAGTGGGCCAAAAAGCAAGGTAAATACCTTCCATTTTTCTGGCCAAAAGACTTCTTGTTTCAAAACAATGTCCACCTTCCATATATTTTCACAGGCAAAACACAGTTAAGGCTTCCTGTGGGTACAAGCATATGACACTCTCAGGGTGAAATCATCATACATCTGGTCGCTAAGACTAGTGTTTCTAACAGTGTGAGCACCAGCAACCCGCCTCAGGCTATCTTGAGGGAAGGCTGTTCTTTACTCTTCCTGATTGCCATTTCATTTTGAGAATTTCATTTCTGGGCACTGTACTTCTTTAATCTATGCTTCAATATGGTTGGGTCTTACCTTTCTAAGAAGGAGAAAGCCCAAATTCTTACCTTGAAGCAAGAAAATGTATGTGAACATGAGATTTGTTGGTGCACTGGGCACTCAGAATGCACAATCAGGCAGCAGCTTTCTGCAACATCTTATCAGCGATTCACCTGATTCAGATCAAGACTCTACATACCAAGAGCATGGACCTAGAATAATTCTGGAACTTTGCCTATTCCATGCCCAGACATCGGCAGATGGAAATCAAGGCCAAAGGAAAGAAGACAAAGTACTAAATGTAAATGTGACATTGTCTCTGAAAATGTATGGGAAGGCCGACAGGATTATATGCGGACACTGTATATCTGTATGTCTATCTACGTATATCTCTGATGCCCGTTCCCTTAAGGAACTCCCTCAAATGGGTCCATGGCAAAAGTCTTTGCTTCTAGCAAAGAGCAACTCCAACACAGTGTTTCCAGCGGCTCCTTCCTAATGTTCCTATCGGCTACTTATACCTAATGTGTCTACCTAATGTTCCAACCTACTACTTCTTCCTAATGCTATTTCCTAGTATATAATGAAAATAGATAACTCACTTTGTCAAGTATATCGAGTCGGTTTGTTGAGGAAAGAAGCACTACACCTTCCTTTGAGCCAATACCATCCATCTCTACCAAAAGCTGATTCAGCGTTTGCTCAGATTCACCTGACCCACCATCAAAGCCACCAAGCCCACTGGAGCGCTTTCGACCAATTGCATCAAGTTCATCAATGTACACAATACATGGTGCCCTCTTTCTGGCCTCTTTGAACAGGTCCCTGAAAAGAAAGAATAAAATCTTAAGAAAGATAAAAAAGGGGTCTTTCCATAGATTAATAAGAAAACTATACATGACCACCTTGTTCTAGCTAGGAAGAATAATATGATGCAAACATTCATATCAAAAGTTTCTCCATCATTCAAAATGTTACAGCAGTGTGACAACCCATCTCTATCAGATACTAATTTCTTCCTTTTACTTTCAGTATCCTCCTTCTACAAACATCATCATTTCAACTTACCATTCTAATTTCTCTCTGATTTAGATGACATAACAGCATCATATGTATCAACAACTGGAGTACCTTTGATTCATTCCAATTTGTTTTGAGATTCAGAAACAGCCCACAGCAACCCCACACCTCACTCTAATCTTACAGGATGCCACAGCCATGTGAATATTAAAAACCATGCTAACAGTAAAAATCACCACACTGTCTATAAACAGATTATACAGCCAAAATGGCATCATACATCCCTGATGCAGACCTATCTTTACAGAAAAGTATTCACCCTCTTCCCTTATTACTCACATACATGCCTTACTCTACCAGTAAAATCTCATTGCATTTAAGAACTTTCCACTTACCCCACTAAATGTTAAAAAGCTTAAAAAGGATTTTGTGTTACCTAACTCTTGCAGCACCAAGACCACCAATCAACTCCGTGAACTCTGAACCATTCATTGCTAAGAATGGTACCTGGCCTTCAGTGGCAACAGCTTTGGCAAGGAGTGTTTTGCCACAACCAGGGGGACCCAGTAGAAGAGCACCCTTAGGAACCTGCAATGACAAGTTTAAGCAGTGCCTGGCATGGTTAAACATATGAGATAATCTAAAGAGTGAAATCTTTGGTAAAACATAGAATACTGCAATTTCCTATATACCTAAGAAATATTGCCCTTATGCCTGCATGAAAATCCAGTATCTATATTCTGGCTATGGAATTCCATTTCTTAATTTATGTTTTCACAGATATTGTGTTACTCTCAACAGTTATCATAACAGTACCTCCTCTATAAGTCTGATCCTCTTTTCATATCCTCACTAACCACAGAGACAAAATCAAACACTACATGAATTTCCTGATTCTATATACATAAGATAAAGTAATGATTGTGTATCGCCCCTCTGATTCTAATGTTCTCAGTAACATGCTGATACACAATTCTGCCTAAAAACATTCTATGAATTTGTGTCTCCACTACTCTATCTCCATGTAAATCCAAGTATACCCAATCAATTTCTTAACAGTTGAAGTCCTCCATTATGAGAACTTTACCATTTTTGAGAAGGGTATATCTTGCTGCCACCTGCAAAACATCCTGATCATAGGATCATCGTTTTCACTAAAAAAATGTTCTGTTCTAGTGAAACACCCTAAGAGACTGTCAATTGTCAACACTATTATGCACGTTTTTCAATTTTTTTTCCCATTTTGCACAGCTTAAATGGACCATCAGGAAGTGTTTATGGAAACTAAGTTGTCCCTTACTAAGAGAGCCAATCCCCTCCTCCTCTGTTATCTACTTTCTTTCCTGGTAACATGTATTCCTCAAGAAAAATTTGGTTATTTTTCCTTCTATTAATTAAGTTTCATCATAACAACTCCAATCCAAAACTGTTCTCTCAGTTTGTTTACAGCCATTCATTCCAGGAGTGAAAATGGGTCCCAAGCAAGCCCATTCATTCTTAAATGTATATGAGCAAATTAATTACCTGCACACTTTCTAATATAGCTTTCTCACAGAAATAAAGTTAGCATGAAGTCAGACTGAAAGCCATCATGGTGCCTTATGATTTAGCCAGGCATTATTGCCTGTAAAAATGACACATAAGGACACCTGCTTTCTTGAAATACCATGCAAGTCATTGAAAAAAAAAATTCTCTCACTTAAACACTTAGGCTTACAATTATATTCCACTATCTTCATGACAGACATTCCTACTGGTGTGCAAGTACGTTAGTTTCCGAACTTATATCAGCTAATTTGCACCAGAGTAGGGTGGCTTCCTGCTCATGTTAACCTGAATATTGGCTTGCCCATGAAAATAATCACCCACTTGTCCTTTCTCTATGTCATGAGCATCCTACTCTGTGATACAAGCATACAAATAAAAAGGAGAGCAATGTTAAAGAAAAAATTAATGAACAAGGATCAAATAATGCTACCTTATTAATGCTGGTATTGTATAAAACAATGATATGAATGCTCACCTTTGCTCCAAGAGCCCTATATTTATCTGGGTTCTTCAAAAAATCAACAAATTCCATAACCTCTTGTTTGGCTTCCTTTGCACCGGCAACATCAGAAAACTTAACCCCTCGTCCAGAACCAGGCAGAAGAGGGTCAATGATTGTGAACTTTGCTCGAGTCATCTGAGTCTGACAAAAGATAGAAAAAATGTGTTAATACACATATGAACGTTAGCGATAGAGTACATTAACATGGTTAAGATTAAAGAAAGAAATAGTTCAGTCACATTTTTTAAGAAACAAAAGTACTCTGGCATATGACTTCACTAAGTGATATTTTTGCCGATAGTAATGAAAGGTCAAGAATAGTTGGTGTTGGATTACCAACGCATCCCCAAGATAACACTACTTCAAACAATGAGATGCTCTTTTTCCAACTGGTTCGTTCCACTTACCTGGCTGTGAGTTTTGTCCTTGCCCAAAATTCATTTTCAAATACCAGTAAAGAGAAAAAATATCAATGGAATACTGAAACACAGGGAAATTCAACTAATGTGCCAGAAAGTTCTTTGCCTATGTGCTATCCCATAGTTAAACTAAACCCTCACAGTTTTTTCAATATTCACACACTGAGATTCAAATTTTGTTCTGAATATATTTCTCCAGCATTTAGGGGCAAAGTTCATATGACCTGTGGGAATATTCATCTGGCTTCATAGACAATAATATTTTGCTTCAATCAAATGCGTCCAAATATTGTTCTTTGATGAATGGCAAGTTAAAATGTAAAGCAAATAACTCAGCCTCTAACATCCACATATCGGCAATCTCTTGCACAAATAACGATCATAGCAGCATTAAGGTGAATCAGAGTGACGTCTATATATTCACTCACCATTCCCTCAATACTGAGTGGCCCTTTAATATTCATGTTCCTTGAAAGAAGCGAGACAATAATAGCAACAACGATGATGGAAGCCAGAAGTCTCCCTGCCGTGTCTCCACTCCTTTCATATACCACAGGTATTCCCTGATCTGTTCGAATGCCTAATTTTGCCTCAGCTTCCCGTAAACGCTCCTCAAAATGCTGTAGGTCAACAATGTTCATGTGGTAGGTTCGCTGATCCACCTGAAAGTCAAAACAAAAGATGTAATTCTACAGCATAATCATTGTTCTTCTACAATCAAACCATGACAACAATTCTATGATTAAAACCAATGTAACTGATCATTAAGTTAACAGGAAAGTGAAAAGAAGATTTTGGATTCCCATAAATGCTGAATGCAACACTACAACTGACAGAGGAACAGCTTTAGCAAATTACTATAGTAATGCTATTGGGTGGTTCTGTTACAATGCCCTTCAGAACACACAGCCATATAGCTACAACTTTAGAGAAGTACATGGAGAAGAGCATGTGAGCAATGTGACTCAAATTGTGTATATAAAAGCATCAATCATAAGAAGAATAATACTTTACCAACTAATGGTGCATGGTACATAATGGATAAGGTATGGCAAGAACTATTAAGAGGTATACATATCTAAAACCTCAAGAAGTATGGCATGCCACTTACAATATAAGAATAAAAGTTTCTCACTTTAACTTTCAAGTATATTAATTGCAAGGACCATATCATTGCAAACAAAACTGATACTTGCTTCCTTACCTTCTTGCCCTTGATGACTGCACCTTCATGAAGAATGATGGTAACAATGTCTATGTCTGGCCGGACAATCACTTCCTCCACTTCTCCCTTGCCAAGCATGTGATGAACAAACTCGTTCCATGAGACATAGCGTGCCATCTAAGGTATGAACACAGTAAAAATAAAATCTTTGGTTATGGTGTTAATAAGAAGACTTTATCATAATCAAGTATATAATCTTACTTTTAAAAATTCTGAAAAAATATGGCCTAGCATGCACATCAATATCATGTTCATGAACAAACTTAAAATGTTCGACAATGTATTAAAAAAATCTATTACAATTTGTTGACTAACCTCTGGCTGGTTACTGCCAGGGAAAAGTAGAGAGATGATAGCAATAAACATGTATGCTGTAAGCATCCACAATGCTGCCTTAGCTAGCATGCCTTTCCTTTCATCATTGTCATTATTCTTGTTACCATCTCCACTACCACCACTGCTACCCTGAGGAGGAGGACCTGCATTTCCCCCACCAGGTCCACCTCGATTGGGCTGGTTGGACTGGGAGGCTGAAGTGTGTAGGCTGCGTTGTAAAATTGCAATTTGCTCTGACCGTGGCACTCCAGATCTTGTCAGAAGAAAATTGGGGCTTTAAGACTCATAAAAACAAGAAACATAAAAACCTGAATCTGGGAATGATAACTTTTGTGTCTAAAATGAATCAGAACATCAAATGGTATAATAGACACTATTTGAGATTTTAGGAACATATATCATCCCTGAGAGTTTGAGAGAAAGCAATTTTATAAGGTATTATTTCATAAGACATATCATTTTCCCTTGACCTGAAAAACACCTATTTTTTCAGAAGCAATGTGAAGTTTTTGTGGTTGCATAACAAAAATTTCTAAAGCCAAACACTACATGCACTATATGATTCAATATTCCCTACCCATCTATAAACTACAGGTGGTCTATATGTGTTCTTCTGTACTAAAATATAAAAGTCAAAGCAGAACCTCCTCAGCACACCATCGTCTAAGATCATTTACGAATATTCCAAAAAATAGTGAATGCAGACCCAGTGACTGGCAACAGAGGTAAGGTAGACCAAGAGTCAGGCAAAAACAAAGCGACAGAGGGTACTGGTGTGAAAAGTATTCTTGAGGATTATCAGGAAAGTGTAAATATAGATAAAAGTAGAAATGATGGTCTGAAGTACACTCTGATTTCTAATATCTGGAAACCTTGGGAATGAGCAGAGAGAGAGTTACAAATTTTGCTGGAGTGGGGTATGCTAATATTGTCTAGAGGAACAGATAGCAGATCAAATAAACTCTTTGTCTTGAAAACATGAACCATTTGAAAATATTAACCACTTCCCTACTGTCATGCATGAGACTGAACAAGAATCCTAAAATATTTGGATTTGAATCCTGCAGGTTATTTGGATATTACATATTTACATGGCTGCCAGAATTAGTTAACACAACATGTAGTGGAAGAAATCAAACTTACCTTTCAAGGAGCTTAGTAACTGCGGTAAACTCTTTATTGAGGTTTGTCCATACTGCTGCAGTCAGTGTATGTGAATTCCTCTGAATAAAAGTTTTTCTTAATGGAGCAAATGTCCTAAAGGGATTCTGAAAGTAATAGATATCACTTGCGAAAACTATCAGCAATTATGTACAGAATTTCATAACAAATTTCTCTTTTAATCACCATAAAATATATTTGGAGAAAAGAATATTATGCACATAAGAAAGTCGTTGCTGAGCCTTGACAGAGGTGGGCCAAGAATCCAAGATTTCACTGCTATTAAGCACATACCCAGGTAACTGAGGACCATCAGTCAAATGGCACAAAATTACAGGAGTCCTCCACTAACCTATGACAATTCATATTTTTGTCAATCTGATAAAAGCCACCAACAGTCTTTTTTTCATCACTTTCTGTTTAATCCCTCCTTATAGTACCATTTAGTTAAAATAAAATTTTCAATTACCCGACAGAAACTATTCGGCTGGATCCTATACACTTAAAATTCCTATAATTTGGCCAGACAGACTATCTAGAGCATCATCTACTTAGAAAGTTACTTTGCAGAGGTCAGTTGAACCATGATAGTTAATACCACTTGTTTACAGTGGTTGTTAGCAAGACAAACTAACTGAAGTTGACATAGTAGTTAAGTGTTTTACAGTTGTGAGGGATCACTATAATGTGCATATTTATTTACTATGAAAATCATAATCAGAAATGAAACCCTAACAATCAAAAACTCTGACCATTCAATAAATAATCCATCCATGCCTGACAATAAAACTTAAAAGCTGTGTCTTCATTTTGCTGTCAGACACAGAAAGAAAGTTTAAAGTAACACATTTTGGAATACTTTGTCAGATGAGACAATAATGCTTCAAATGGAAAAGTACTCCTATGTATTTTCTAGAATAAATAATAATGCAGGAGAATACAAAACATTTGTAATACCTGTGACTGTACATTGCAAGTTGCAAGGTTGGGTAACCTGTGAGCAAGTGAACGAAGGGTACTGTGCCGACGCAGTAAAGAAGTGAGCATTGTGTAACTAATTCGTTCCATGATTATAAACAGTCTGTGGAATAAAAATTCTATGAGTAACTAAAGTATTTCATTTAACATGTTATACTTCATTAGTTCAGTACGATGATTCATCAGCAAAAGGATATAAAGTCCTTCTTTATTCCCTTAGGAACTATGCTATTAATATATCAGTTAACACTTACATAAACAACACCACAAGTTACAAACAGGAATAATGGGAAACTACTCACTTACAGCCAACCAAACCAGAACTTTCCACCTTCTCATCACTCAGGGTATCTACCTAGGATCCACTAACACCAACTCTTCTCACTGGTGTGAGGCTGGAACTTAAGTGTGTGTAATTCTATCAAATATCTTTTTATCACCAGTTAGTTTTTATATCTTGCATCATATATCTATTTCTCCAAAATCCAATCTGTTACCATGAGAACTTCAGCCCTTTGAAGTTCATAGTTTGTGGGTTCACTAATTTTCTGCCTTACTGAAATAAAATTAAGTGTCATCAGAACATGCATGTCATAAATACTGTATATGGATAAAGGAAGCAATGTATACTTTGGCAATCCTACAACTATGAGGTGTAGTACAATTTACATCAAAATATGCTATAAAAACAAGTGATACTTTACTTCTCACAAACATACGATTTCCTTTTTCTAAGTTCACTCCTAAAAATGTCTTACACGCAGTAGCTCTGCCATTCACTTTTCTGTCACAGCCTGGCTCTAGCTTTGTTTAAAATTACCAATATCTAATCCTGTTTATTACAGGTGCAGAGAAGGATAATTTGACAGTAATGGCTTCAGCAACATTGATTACTATAGTAACACATGTTGAAAAAGATGACAGAAGTGAGAGCTATGTAAATCAATGAAAATATAGAGTTAATTACCTAAAAAAAGTTGGTAAAAACACACAAGAAATATTAAAAAAACTATAAAACTTCTAACCCTACCCAGTAGCCAACATTAGCAGAAACTTACCACCATTAAATTCATTTGGTGCTGAGAATTGCACCATCACTTAAGCCATTATCTGTTTGTTGACATCTGGTGCCAATTTGCAGTACTCACTCATGGGTGTGACTAGAAAATATCAATCAGAATATTAAACATTAAGATAAACCTTGACTGCTATGGAGGGTAAGTGAAGTTTTCATAGGTTCTCTTGATCTTTTACATGAGTATCACCTGTGCCAAAGTTTACATTAATTAATCCCAAATTTCCCCTGATATACTTCGAACATCTTATTCAGTATCTTTTAATGATATATAAAGCTCAAACTCATGTTCCTCAACTGTCACTGCATTCCCTTAATGTTACACTTGCACTGCAACACAAATACACTCAATATCCTGAGCTAACCTAGACTTTTATATTTCTTATATCATAACTTCCCTTACCTTCTAAGCCATACCCTCTTTTGTAAAAAAATCATTGTTCCTTCAAGTACCTATAATCATATTCCCCCTACAAGAACTATGATTTTCCTTTCCAATAACACATGACACCTTATCTTAACTGTGGCTGGAAAAGTAAAATGACTAATATACTCTAGATTTTACAATGCCACCATCATATTACTAAGTTCTGTAAGTAAAATACATAACAATTGCGTCAGACGTCACCTCATCCTCCTATCATCAACTATTATTTCCCTTGTGTGTCATGTAATAAAATATATAAACATGGGAATATCCTTGACAATTTGAACTTAAGTCTCTTCGAAAATATTTTCCTCCGTTTTACAAAGACACACCAAAAAATTACTCAATATTTTGGTCCAGTAAGAAGCCCAACTCCTTTTGTTTATCTTGTGTAAGGCCAGCTGACGGCGTAAAGAAAAGTGATGAAATTTCTCACAAAATTGGTAAATAAGTATTTGCTTGAATTTATATTTTATATCCACAACAGAGATGTGATGAAATTGAGATAATAAAAGAATTAAAGTAAAAATTTGAAATTTGTCTCAGATATGGCCAGGTGAGTATTGTGTTTTACTGTATCCACAACGAGGACTGACAAAGCAGTTTTATGTATATTACAAGAAGCTGCTAAAGCTTATTTCTGGTACATATCAGTAAAAGGACACTACTGCACAAGATATCAGGCGTTTGACTATCGAAGGTTTGACAGTCTAATATAACTGATAGTGAAAAAAAAACTGGCTTTCTTATATTTACTGATACTCCAGTGAGTAAATTTTCATCTTGCAGCTTCTTAATATTTCGCTCTGTATCTTCTGAACTTCTATACGGAAAGGTAAGTTACATTACCCTATACTGAGTATGCATATTTTCATACAGTAAAATTACTGGCAGTAACTTTACCAGTAAATATCAGACCATTACAAAGCCATGAGATACTTTCTTCTACCATAAGTTGTTTTAGTAGTTATTTCTATCCATAACATATTCAAGAATCGTCTCTCATGTTTGGGTTTATGTGTGACATTTAAGGTTACCTAAGTGAGTTTGTCTAACACCACTACATGAAGAAGGAGGCGCTGCTGCGATCCCGTTCAACCGCAGAAGGACGGAGGTACCGTGGCGCTGCTGCAGGCGGAAGTAGGAGTTGCCGAGGTCCTATGGTTGTGCTGCAGGAGGTAGTGGGGTGTTGCCGAGATTCCGTTGTTGTGCTGTAGTACCGCTAATGGTACTGCCATGAGAGAAAGGAGGGGTTCGAAGTCCCATAATGCTGCTGCAGGAGGGGACACGCGTTGTCAAGGTCGCATGGTGGCTCAAGATGTTTTCAGGCAGAGGCTTAAGCGAGTCTTGATGTCCATAGTTGACCCGACAATAATGACTTCATTATGAGGCACACAAGTCCCAACGATCTGCACACACAACAGGTCACTAATACGGCTCTCAAAGTGCTAGGTCCACTGGTAATATTTCCAATGTGACTCACAGCTCGTTTACCTCTCCTAGAGGAGTACTGCTTGCATAGTTAAGGTCATTCTTCTTCCGCTTCTCTGTTAGTCTGAACGGAATCAAAAGCTGTCTACCTTACTAGTTCTGTGATGTTGCTTCGTTACTATTTTGCCCATTTTTCTATTGGAGTATTTGCCTTGTGTCTCACCCTCCGTGAGCTGGACCCGGAACACGAAATGGCTGCTGTTTCCCATAGTTTCTATGTGCAGACCAGACACACGAGGATTGACTGTTATGAAACCTCAGTCCTTCTAACACTGAAGCTGTGGATTTCTCTTTCAGCTTTTGTCTCTCCTGCTCACAGGAACCCCCATGGGAACCAAGGGGATCAAGCAAGCCTCTAGGCCCCTTGGCTCTCTGTGATTATATGATTTAGGCTGTTCTTGACATGGTACAAAGTCTCTTTACTTGGCGTGTGTGTGTGTGTGTGTGTGTGTGTGTGTGTGTGTGTGTGTGTGTGTGTCACATATGGATGTAACCACATTTTTTGGCAATCAATATAATAATGAACGAAAACTGAAATATCAATTTCGTTTTTTCGTCTTTTTTGGGCCTCTCTTTAAGGTGGGGCTCCTCCTGGGCTTTAGCTTCCTTAACCCATGCCTTAATCCGGCCCTGGACGGGAACCACACACACACACACACACAAACATATATATATATATATATATATCTATATATATGAGAGAGACCATCCTTTTTCTATGATTCATTATTTGTTTTTATAAATAATGGTCTATATATTTTCGAAACTGCTTATACATTAGTCTAATGTGAGCACTGGTCAATGAGATGCAAATAAAATTTCATTTCGAACAACACAAATATCCCATTGCTGGGTTGGAAAGCTGCTCAATGATCCTGCTGCTGCTGTAGGTAACGAGTTCCTTTGTCAGGATATCTTTCTCCTGACTTCTTAAACAAACTAATCTTGATGCCGAAATAATTTTACAAATAAAAGAACAGGCTTAGAAAATATTGGTGATGATGTTTTTGACTGTATTAAGACGGCACGATATGTTTACCCCTTGAGAATCTTATCAGTGGGAGATGTGTCATCGGAGATGCTGTATATAAGAATTTCAAGGTTCGTCACTTACGAGTGACCACTGGGCGGGTAATCGGGCAATAGTATGCAGGAGTTGTTTGCGAAACGTCTCGCTGATGACGTCTGCCGCTGAGGAGGGATGCGCGGTGCGCGCACGTTGGGGGGGTGAGGGGTGGCCAGCCGGGCATCCTGGCCTCAGCAGTGAGGTTGGGGGGGGGGAGGTGGTGGCCACACCTGCAGGTATGAAGAACACTTTATCAAATGTCTGGTGCCGGTATTCGAACCCAAGTGTCTCCCAGTTGGGCCGCGCCCGCCATCGCCTCGTCGCGTCCCCACTTCACATAGATTGTGACTGACTGTTGGCGCAAATACCCTTTTCTTTTCATCTATAGTTATTGCTTGACTATTTATCATTTTTACCAAATATAATCTAACCAAAGGATCACCAGGATTTACCAGCGAGCAATGGCGACGTTGGTCATCGTAACTGTGCGACACACGAGGTTTATAGCGAAATGAAGTACTTCTGAACGTAATAATGAATTCGTTGCCGGATATCGCTGTCTCGGTGCTTGGGATTAAGAGCCAGCATTTGAAACCGATCGCACATCCGGATCTCCAGCGGTAGGGGCAGTCCGGGCCACAGAGGATGACATTCGGGAGCAAATGCCCCTTTGGGGTGGACAGTGCTATGACATGTGCCTCTCTTCCACCGCGGATGCCCACACCGGCATGGTGTGTGGGGTGTGGGAAGTGTCGTGTAGGTGTATGACGGTGTACAACTGGTGTGGGGGTGGGAAGGTGTGTGTGTGTGTGTGTGTAGCGTGGATGTGGGTGGATGTGGGTATGGGTGTCGCGAGTGTGGGTGGTGGGGTGGGGTGGGGTAGGTGAGGGTGGGTGGATCGTCAGGTGGGCTGTCAGACGGGCTTTGTCAGAAGAAGCTCCCAAGCGGCTGGCCGTCCACCCACCACCGCCCACCGTGGTCATCACTTGCCACGTGGCCTCTGTCACCTGGGTCCCGGATGTCCTCCTCTGTGTGTGTGTGTGTGTGTGTGTGTGTGTGTACCTATCTATGCAGAGGAGGAGGGAACTGAAAGCCTTCCTTTACCACACGAACCTTTCTGAACTCTTTAAATGACTTCTGCATTCGTCGTTTCTTTTATTTGCTTCTTCCGTTTGTGCAAATGTTACCTCTCTTTTCTCTCTCTACCAACGTGGGTAAGCCAATGAATGTCTGGCGTCCCCTTCCCTCCTAGATGTGTCCCCTTACTTCAGGCACAATGTCTGTCGCCTGCCGATGGACCTTCGGCCAAGCTGTGCTTCATGACTCAAGGAGCTACTGGTTTACCGTCTGTGTGTTGCGGTGAGAGAGTATTACACTCCGTGTTAATCAGTCTCTTATAACCTTGTGTATATGTACTATGTCCTCCCTCTTCTGTGTACACATACACACACACACACACACACCTGCATAAGCCAGGTACCCTCTCATCGACCAGTTCTCAGGGGAAGATGAACACCTGGTTTGGGTGTAGGTGGAATGCCTTGCACAGGATTAGAACCCATAACTGTAAATCATCTGCCCCTCTCTGGTATGTGTCCACTGATCCTTCCGTTCGCGCAACTGTCACTCCACCGAAAGGAGTTTCCACTCTTATTCCAGCCTGAAGACCCAGTCGTTCAACAGCTCCCTGTGGGAGGCAACAGATTCACATCCCTTCTATCCACTCGCTACCAAACGCTCCAATCACCCGTATCTACTTTCCCGAAGACAGTGATCCTTCCGTCATAGAAGCCTACTAGATCCCTGGCGCGAATAAGTATTCCACACTCCGTCCTTGTCATTCATACCTCTAAGGCCAATACGTTTTCCTCATAGCGTGGAAATACCTGTTGGCTTTTCAGCTACTTGTACAGTACTGGGGGAGAATATTAAATTCGTGGGGCCCATCTCTTAGGGATTGACGGTCTGTATGCTTGTCAGTCAGTCTGTCTGTCGCTGTATTTATATCTACAGACGGGCAATTCGCTCCTGAACTACTTTGCTGGAGCTTGTACGTAATGCAAAATGTATATTTATTGTTTACATTACCGTTCAAAGTCAAGATTCTAGTTATAAGGGTGAAATCCATCTCGATTCTGAATCTTGAAGCCCAGGACGATATCTGCCTGGCGTTTAAATCTTCGCTTGACTTCATGCACTCCCTACTTAAAGCCGATGTTAATTCATATCCTTGCTTGTGGAAATTTCCATTTCTTCATGTCTTTTTAGGGTAACATGATGTCACTACATGTGTCTTGAAGGACAGGATGGGACATCGTGTCTTGTGTTGTTGCCAGCTTTGCCGTACGGTGATCTCGCAATGTCGGTATGTGCGAATGTTGAAGTGTCCAATCTCAGTTATAATTAAGTTCAAGTGACGTATGTGAGTTAGAGTAATGTTGAAGTGTCCATTGTGACTTATGATTATGTTGAAGTGATATACGTGAATTATAACAAAGCTGAATTGATGTATGTGAGTTACAACAGTATTTGGGTGATGGATGCGAGTTACAAGAACGTTAACTTGTGAAATATGTGAAAAAAAACAGAGTCCCTTCCCTTTCTTTCCTACAGAGTTTCCCAACAGCAATTCTAATGAACTAATGATGTTTGAGTTTCTATACTTTCCCCTGGCACAAATCCGTGCTTGGCTTAAGTACGTGTATAGTCTACGTTAAACATGATCCAGTACAAGTCCATTCATTGCTCTGTCGAAGGCTTTACCCCGTGCGACGTCAAGTTAGCTGGCCTATACTGCTCTGTAGTCAGCTCACATTCTCCTTTGTGTGTTGGCGACACAACTGATACGTATGCCAGTTGTTTTTTATGTGCAAAACTATTTTCCTTTCATTTAGGCTCTTGTCTCATGAATAACATCATTGCCTTTGTTACTGTCATCGCTGTCTCTCTCTCTCTCTCTTGTTGTTCAGGAAGATGGCTGGAATTCCACTCGGCCCCTGGACTGAGTTCTGCTGCCTCGCGAATGTCGTTTTCTGATATCTCAATATCTGTGATGGCACTTTCCTCAATATTGGCTAAACAATTCTTTGTTTATAGTCTCACTGCTCCCTGAGCTTCATAACGACTGGTTTTGTTAAATCAACGTCTTATATATTTTCCGAAGGGGTCATTCTTATACTTTTATTTTCCTACTTTAAAAAAGTAACATATATGGTTCTCAGGAAGGGTACGCGATATGTGAATGACATAACCCCACATGCTACAAACCTGATAAGAATGATTCGGTGTCCCAAACTTGACGTTCCTAAACGTGCTCTCCAATCTTCACTCCCTCAAAGACAAACCTAAACTCTAGCAAGTCCATTCAGTATAAAGTTAAAGTCATGTGTGTAACCTGCGGCATTCCAGAACTTGCTGTACTTTA
>JAUUDW010256845.1:0-13925 GCA_032361385.1 Panulirus guttatus | reverse complement strand
TATTGGCGGATCGTGTTTCATTCCTACTAGTCCGCCTGAACCTGTGGCGTTCTCCCCGCTGAGCGTTGTCTCCGGGGTCCAGGGAGGGTGTTCTCAGGGGTATCCCCGTGTGTCTAGGGTCCAGGCTGGCGTTCTCAGGGGGCCCCACATGTGTCAGGGGGTCCAGGGGGGGGGAGGGGGTTCTGCCGTGTACCCCCGAACGTGGAGGGTCCAGAGGGTATTGCCAGGGGGTCAACCGTATGTCTAGGGTTCATAATGGCGTTCTCAGGGGTACCCCGTACGTATGATGCCCAGAATGGAGTTTATCTTAAGGGTCACGTGTGTTTCCAGGAGCCAAACTGGCGTTCGCAGGGGTCCTTCCTTCGTTTGGGCAGCTTACTCATCCTTCATCCAAGCTTGGCAGGATCCTACTCAATCTTTACTCACTCCCAGTCCAAAGCGTTCACGTGTTTCTTTTCTACTGACGTTGAGTAAATGTTTTTGTCACGATGCGTGAGGGACGGTAAGTGTTCAAGGTGTTCGCTGTTACGTCAAAGGACACTGTGATAACTGCTTTATGGAAGATGTTCAGTTTTTCATGTCCAGAGGAATATATGTGTAATTACCTATTTATAATTAAATGTTTTTACTGAGCGGGCAGTAGGGAGTTGCTCACTCGTGGGGCCCCATCTCATTAACTTTCTCTGCCAGCTTACAACTTTTTTCAATTATGAATGCTGTTCACATTCACAATTTCACCACTCTTATTCATCCGCTACCCTTATACCATAAAAGCACTTCTGTGCAACCATTTTGTAGTTAACGTGTGTTTTTTTTATGCTGCATGAGATTACATGATAAGCTATCTGGTTAACGATAGTCGACGAAAGCTCTCTTTAGTTATTAGAGGTTAACACACGATTACTGACACACGAGGTCAACGAGACGCGATAAAAGCACACTTGTAAAATGAATGTTTAACGTTGAACTGTCATGCTGAACGTGGCCAAAGAGACCTTTTTTTCATGCAAGTGTTCAACAAAGGAAGAGCTGCTCGACAAAGGAAGGGTACAACAAAGAACTGCTGGATAGAAATGGTCAGCGGAGTAGCGTTGAACTGTACGTGGTCAGCGAAATAATGTTGAGGAGCCTATGATCAACAAACGAACGTTCAGGTTAACAAGGACGATGAAAGGTTGAGTTACATCTTGTTAACGAACGGACATTAGTGTAAACATGACCAATGAAAGAATTTGAAGAAAGCTATGGTTAACGAAGAAATGTTCTCGTAAACTAAACTTGCTAGCAAATGGATATTTGGATAGGCAGGGTCAACGTTGGAATAATGAGATTCATCTGGTCAAGGAAACGAAAGTGAGATAACCGTGGTCAACGAGGGAAGTTTCCAAATTTTCATAATCAACGAAGGAACACTAGGCGAAATATGACCCACGAAAACGTGCACTGATTCGTGTTAGAATTCAAGAAATGGCTACAAACGAGAGTCTTCTGTGGCCTTCGTCAAACAAGAGTTGAACGAACAAACGTTCTGTCCAAACACCTGCTCTCAAGATGACGGTGACAGCGCCACTGGGGAAAGCCCCACTCCTCCGCCCTAGATAACTTGGGAAATTCGTCTGTATGAAGATACCTAGGGAGCCCCTTGGCCATGCTTACAGTAGGTCAGGAGACGCTGCATTATTCTAATGTGATCATCGGGAAGCCAGAAGCGTCATCGTATGGGCTTACTTCCCACACTCTCTCTTTTTACCCTTAGATCATGGGGCAATTTTCCGGCCTCATACGATCGCGATGAGGTGCTCATCCAGATCTGCTCTGACCCGCTGGTTATGAGAGTTGATCCCATGAACCAAATCGCAAACGATCGTCCCTTGTCACCGAGGAAGACAAGTGGGGGTTCTGATTAGCCGGATGGTATCCAACCGTATAGTTCGAGTACCCGAAGGCGATGAGACGTGCCATGCTTTCTTGCGATTGACATCCCTCATGCTGTACTACTTACTCGGGTCGGCAGATCCCGTCAACTTAACCCAAGTTGACGCAAGTACGCATAATGATGTGCAGTTTCTCTACAAACATCTCACATACAGAATTCAGAATGTATGATACGACTGATGTATTTGGGAATACTTATGCCCCGAAGGATGTGATTGACTATCACTTGGTGTCTACATGCGAGTACCCAACGACAAACATTCAGAGTGGACTTAAACAATAATCTTTTGGACTTAGGATCATGTGAATTCAGTACATTTAGATCCATCTACTATCAAAAGATGAGATTGTGGGAGGCATCGAGGCTGAAGTCAGGGATAGATAGGACCTCTTCGGTGCCTTTGGTAAACAGGAAGAGCACCATCAAGTGTCAAACTGTCATTAGACCCAGATGCAATAATCGTCTTGTCCCAGTCAAGAGTATCTTTTGCAAAGACGGAAAACGTAACATACTAAAACACATCAATTCCTAGATCAACTAGAATAGAAATGGAAAGAGAGATCGCTAGTCCGTTTTCGACGTGGAAAAAGACAGACTAATGCTTTACTTGGTGAAACAAAGGTCTTTGGTGCATGTGACGTCACCAGCGGCAGTAGAGGGCGCAGGTGGCGGCCAGCAGACCGGGCGGAAACAGTCCCGGGATACCCAGCTGTGGTCTGAGATTACCCTAGGACACATGTTTCTGTGATTCCCAGAGAGAGAGAGAGAGTGTTTGTGATAGTGTCCGGAGCCACAGCTGTCAGGTGTGGCCCCAGGTGGCTTCTCCTGCAGGTGTGGCCCCAGATGGGTACTGCTACAGGTGTGTTCCTAGCTAGTTCCTCCTGCAGGCGTCGCACTGAGTGGGTGCTGGTGCATCTGTGGCCCCAGGAGGCTCCTCCTGCAGTTGTGGCCATAGATGGTTCCTCCTGTAGGTGTTGCAACAGGTAGGCGCTACCGCAGAGGTAACCGGACATCCAGGTGGGGTGGTATAGTAGATAAAGGGAGAAATAAGAGAAAGGAAAGATGTTTTAAGACTTTTGGAGACAATGGCAGATCTGCTTTTAAAGATGGTCAGACCGTAACTGTTAGGAAAGACATGAGGGGTTAAAATGTTCCAAAGCTTCGCGGTGCAGGGAAAGAAATAGATATCACAAAGGTCCACCTTTGATATGCCAACCGCCACACGTTAATTATGACACGCAGTTGCCTGTCTATATTATGGCTGGGGCACGCAAACAGCTAGCCCTCGGGAGCAGAAACCATAGAAATATCCAAAGAAGAGAGTTTAGGGCAAGAAAGTTGCTATAGCAAGCGAGGCACAGGGCAAGGAGGTCAAATTTCTAGGTCAGACTTGAGGAGTCTGTCCTTGACTCTATCTCGTAAGCAGAACTAGAGCCTCGCCAGATGTGAGAGTTGTACTCCATACAAAGGATATGACTTAATCCGTTGTATAATCGGATCAGCTGTTTAGAAGAAAAGAATATTGGCATCTGAATAGGTCTCCCAGTGTATTAGAGACAGTTTTAGCTATTTGTGTAATGTGGAGGTATCATGTTGAGTGATGGAATTACAGAACCATGAAAAGAGCTGGGAAAGTTAAGAAGGAGAGAGACTGATGTACAGAAAATGGGTTTTAGAGGCAGTCATCTTTACCAGATTCCGTGTATCCACGGGAAAATTCTGTCCCGGTTCATAGAGGAAGTTATCACAAGACAAAACGCATCTCAAGCCGGAGACGATGGTCTGGACTCTGAGAAAGTGGAGCAATGCTGTGTTGAGTTGTTAGTGTATGACTGCATCTGATTATCAGTATGTGTATAAAATTTCACTAATCATATCGCCCCAAGAACTCTTTTACTGTGCTCCTAAGGCTTCAAGGCTGCGCTGCATTCAGTGGCAAGGGAAGAATGAACTCCCTGGAGTGAGTTCCCCCCCACAAGACTATACTTCTTTTCTTTCACTGACGATGGTACGCCAAAAGTAACATCACTCGATTATATGTGATAATAATTCACACACACACACACACACACACAACTCAGTGAGCGCTTCGCTCTGCAGCACATAAATCTCACACTCCCGGATCGTACAGTGAGCAGGGCATCCGGCTCACAGCCAACCCAGCAGTTCATCCTTCCGTCTGGGGATGGTCGATAAATGGGTACACAGCGTAAGCTAAGGAGGTCGCTGTCACTTATACAGGAGGTATCCTGTGACAGGAGCCTGAGGAGAGGATGACGTCCTGTGGAGGAGATGCCTCGACTCCCGACCAGTTGAGGGGAAAGTGGAGAAGGATGGCGCAACTTGAGAAGATTGTGAGAGTAATTTAGGACGAGATCGAACGGCTTTCGTGGATGTGTGGTTTACAGGGCTGGTGAAGAAAGAGAAGTGTACCACAGGAATTCGCACGTGAACTTTAGTGTACATAGGAAATGTTACCTGGGGAGAGAGTTCGGCTGGTGACAGAGTAAATGGGATTATATTTATTGGACGAAGAAGTTTTATCTGAAAACTTGTAATGAAAAAGAATCAACAGTATTTACATACGTAAATTTCATGTGATCTAACACACCCTTGCAGGCTGGGAAACAGAGGGTTGTCTGACTCTAGAAAAGGTTCGTGTGGAGTAAAAATTTACCTCAGGAAAACTAGATTCAGTGGGTGTACCTGAGAGACGGTTTACGTTAACCAGTGACCTGGGAAGAGTAGGTACAGAAACTGGACGCAAAGTGGTCGACAGTATACTTAAGACATTTTCATAAGAAGAATGAAAAGATAGGACAACAGCAGATCTAAAAAACAGAAATTTCAAACAAGAGAAAATAGCGCGGAGAAGGGAAAAGTAAAAGGAGACAAAATGACCGTCAAAGAGATGAAGATAAAAGTAGACCATTCTACCAATTGAAGCAGTAGTGCCAGCACGAGCCGTGGAAACTTTGACTACAAATGATTAACAGTTTCAAACATTTTCGGACCAAAGGATGAATCATATAAGTGTCCCCTGATTGTTCATCAGCACTTTCATTCGTTTATTTTGACTGAATCCTTATTGTTCCTCAAGAAGTTGATTTCTGAAATGATTCCTCATATCTACAACAGCGGGAGCTACCTGTGGGACACACTAATAACATTACTCATTTGTGAGGTTCAACTTCCCAGGATCGTAACTCATATCGTTTTTTATTCAGTGTGAGTCTGTTTACCTCACCTGCAGTGGATCATCTGACTCCATGTGATAGTCAGGCCTGCAGGCGAGTGCATGTAAACAGATATGCCTGTGTATGTAAATCCATTGTGAAATGAGAGGAAAAAGAACACTGATAAAGAAAAAGATATGAGGAAGAAAGGGATACGAATGAATAGACAAAGAGAAATACGCTATCAGACTGGCAAAACGAGAAAGAAAGAGACAGTCACAAAGAGGGAGAAAGATTGAAATGCAGACGCAAGAGGACATGGATAGAGAGAGAGAGAGAGAGAGAGAGAGAGAGAGAGAGAGAGAGAGAGAGAGAGAGAGAGAGAGAGAGATAATATATCTATTTAGTATGATCTACGATGACAGAGGGCTGTCCATACTGGCTCCACACACCTGTGTCCTGGGTTATGGTCATGCACCACCCCACACTCCCTGAGGCTCCCTCCATAACCTCCCTCCCTCCCTCCCTGCTGCTGGCCCTTCCCAGCTCGGGTGTCGCTGCTAAACTTCCCCGAATTTCCTTCTTGATTGCCTTCTTCCGGTTCGTAATGGATGCCTGAAGCTTCTTTAAATTTAGGTGGGAGTCCAGTATACACACTCTGTCATCGTAGACCCAGATGTAAAGTGCAAGGGTAAGTGTGGCTTACCACATACGTCTTCAAGGGCAATGCAAGGGTAAGAAGTGAATTAGCGTAGAGAGTGAATCTGTGTCAGTAAAAGAATTGAATTCGTGAGTTCGCCAGCTGTGTGAGGTATTACCAAGCTCCTTAGACTTGAAGACTCAGAGAGAAAGATTCGGAAATTCTTTGACATGTTTAATTGTTTAGATGCGCACTTTTGGTAAGTGAAACATTTTACGTCCAGCCCTTTTTTTCTACGTATGGTTAAGCCAGTCGTTGAATACTGAATTAGTCTGAGAGTACTTTCACCTTGTTTTTAAGAGGGACTTTAAACCTTTTTAACACATCTGTTTAACTTGTTAGTGAGTTTCAGATGGGTTAGCTTTACTCAGTGTGGTGCATCCAGATTTAGCTTGTTTTGTTATTCAGCATTTACAATAACAAGATTTCAAAGCTATTCTTCAGGACTGAAAAGCATTTGCATGGGTTTTTCCATGTATGATATCATACAATATGTACTCAACTGTCTACATCATCTGACAGATTTTCCATACATCTCCCATTCAGTCTCATTAAATACAAATCAATACATTTTTGCCATTAAAGGAGATATTGCATAAAACTATAGATATTATTCATTTTTATTCACAAAAAATAAATGACAATTGATACAAAAATATACTTGTTTCTTCTACACTACAACCATTTTGAGTAAGTCAAGTTCCTGTACGAATGTGGATCATATGATCTTCAGGTAGAGAAGGAATGTAGCCAGCAGGCGCAACCCCCGAGCCTTCACCAGTACATTTCACCAGCCTTCGCCACCAGCACCCTCATCCTTCTTTGGTCCTCAGCTGTCCCCGCCGTCCTAAGCATGGCGAGCACGTGCCCTAGGCTCCCGCTCCCCGGGTGTCGCCTAGGGATGTTTGTGGAGCAGTTGGTACATCGCTTGGTACACTGCCACCGTCTGCAGGTAGCAGAAAGAGACGACAGGAGAACAGATGCATCGTAAGCAACGCCAGACTGTAGCCCTCTGAAGGTCCAAGTCGATCTTCCTCTGAGCTGTCTCAATGCTATGAAGGAGAAGAGAGATACGTTAGAATATTGTAGCTGCTGGTAATAAATCGATTAATTATGGTTCGTCTACAGCAAATGACACGACTTAAAACAATCTATAAACCTGGGGCAAAATCATTAGCAAATATAACTTAGCATTAGTTGGTTCCATAACTTTAACCTCTTTGTACAGAACATATCCTTAACTTTTCATTAGACGGTAGGTAGTTTCGTTTACACGTGTCAAGGCCAAGACTTACCGATAAGGGTGTGTCGGCGGGTGTCCTCGGCGTCAGGCACAGGTGCGAGGTCAGCGGGAGGAGGCCAGGTCATGCTGGTGCCTCATGTGGTAGTGGGCGCAGGGAGGGAGTTCCATAATAACGTGGCGAGTGTGGCACCTAGTCACTCTGTCAGCAGGTTCTCACTGTCCAAGCGCCCCAGCTGACTGGACGCTTCTTCGTCGCCTCCGGCACTACCTTAGCCGGAGGCGACGATGTTCACGTCACTTTTCACGAACTTTCAACGCAGTCCATGTCCTCTTCGGAGGACGAGTCTTCGTCGCTGGTGCCCAGGACATCCTCGAGATCGTAGATGTAGTCGATGACAGACTGAATCAGTTCAAGCTTAGTTACTGGACGGTCCTTGGGACAGAGGGGAACCAGATGCTGCAGGCGTTCTAGGTACATAAGTACCTCAGCTCCCTCAGTCTTAGTTGGGGCCTTGTGAACCTTGCCTTCCATCACGCCCATGACGGCCTGCACAGGCGAAACACAGCGTTGAGCCCTCATCTTCATTCACTCGGCTTGGATATAGCACTGGTACTTCGAGACTTTCGCCCACAACGGGAGTAAGTAAATTGTAGTTCAACCGATGATTCCGCGGATATATCTAGACATCTGAGGCTAAGCTCCTCCCCCGTAGCAGCGCAGCCACTCGGAAGCGTCCCAGCCGGGTGTGCGACGGGTGCTAAGTGGGGAATTTAAGCTGTGGAATAAATTTATCATACTGTACAATACACTGGGATATATACGAGAGCCATTATCAGGAATGAAAGTATCTAAAGATATCTCTCAAGAGACGCAATAGATTACCAAGAGATTAGATGGTATGATGTCATCAGCAAGAAGGAGCGCCAGACGACAACAGAGGCGGGGACCTGGGAATGCAGCTGGTGGTTGGGTGACGTCGGCGGTGTGCGTCAATACCGGTGGCCGTCCTGTCGCACATCTGGCCTCATCTGTCCACCTTGGCCAGGTTCCCACGGGCCTGTACAGCTGACCTGACCCGACCTGTCTGCCCTCCCCTGCCCACCCGTGACTCCTGTTGTCCACACAACCCGACTCCCCGCAGGACCTGCCCCACCCCTCTCAGCTTCCGCCTGGGTCAACATGAGACGCTAAGCCTCGCCTCGCCTCGCCTCGCGCACGTAATGGTAAGTTATGCTTTAATCCTAAATTACGACGTGCATCGCCATGAAGACATTCTCATGACTGCCTGATTCTCTCATCATGCCATTAGTATGTCGGGTCTATAATGGTAACAGGTTTAGAAAAGACGTATTGTTTACACGAGCAAGGCAAAGCCTGCGCCCTCCTCCTCCCCTTACCCAGGCTGCCTCACCTTCCTGCGCCACTGCTACCAGCTTTCCTCACCTTCCCAATTACTGTTACGAGTTCGCTTCATCTTCCGGCGCGCTGTTGTCAATATGCTACGACCGGCCAGCACTTCCCCTTTGTCTTAAGTAGCTGATGAACACTGCCCCACTCTCTCTCTCGCTCTCTCCTCTCCTTAATTTAACCCATCCTTCACTTCGTGTACACTCCCCGCGCTTACCGTGAACACACCCCACTCAGCCTCATTTCTCTTACACGCAAACGTTTCCCTTGCAGTCCCCACGCTTCCACCCTCCTTCTCCGGCCCTCATACATTTATCCTGCCCCCTCACACACTCCATACACACGTGATCCTCCCAACACTCTCCATATGCAGCCTGTCTTCCCCCACACTCCCCATATACAGCCTGGCTTCCCCCACACTCTCCACACAGCAGTATACACCCTACCCTGACAATGGACTTATTAAGCGGAAACCTTGAAGTTTATGTAGCAAAGGATCAACATGCTCTGTTCCAGGGAGGTCTTTCGAGGGAGGTGTTATAAACACCACAGTCTTAGATGTTTCGGGAAAAAGTTGTTTCGAATGTCGCATGAGATGAGTCTCACTGGTTTTTACGTTAACTTCTCTACCTGATTTTTTTTTGTCCTAGTGTCAAACCCATTTTGTGATCTTAATAGAACTAGAGGTTTTATTTTATATTTGTGTATATTAACATTTAATCCTCCACAAAACAGTAATGCCAGAATGTATGATGTTCGTCCCTCCTTTATTAAACGTTTCTCGAGGGCCTTTAAGTACAAGCTTTAAGTCATAAGAATCTGGTAGTAAATCGACGTGTTACGTGCACGACCTTCCGAACTAACGGATCTCTTGAGGCGGTATGGATGGATGGATCCCACACACGTTGGAGCCGTGCCTGTCTCCGGGTAGGCCTAGGTAGGCCTAAACTCTCCCACGATACGACCGTAAGGGTCCCACTCCCCCTTATCCCTTATCCCCTCGGCCGCCCACCCCTCCTCCTCCTCCTCCTCCCCTTACCCACCAGCACCACTAAAACAGGTGTCGAGTGGTCAGGCAGGAATGCCATTCATGGCGGCAGGACAGCCGGAACACCTGCGTGGGCGTCATTTGTTTAAGGGCGGCCACAGGTAATTATGGCGACAAAGGAAGCCCACATAGCTCCCCCTTCCCCCTTCCCCCTCTCCTTCCCCCCTCCCTCCCTGCCGCCCCGGTCCCCAAATGTTATCGCCAAGTCCCCGGGTTGCCGTCAGAACACACTCCCGTCTCTCATGGCCGATGTTGATGGGAATCAACGGAATGTGAGAAAGAGAAAGGTAGACCTAAAAAAAAATAACATATAGGTATTTCTCAGAGAGAGAGATAGGAAGAGAGTACCTGCGACAAGATTTTGCCATGATGGTAGGATTAGCGCTTAGTGCTCGCCGCTTTTCGGATGACGTTTCTGTGGACTGTCAATCCTCTACTTGCTTGAGAGAGGGAGGAAGGAGGATTTTTGAAGCACTGAACTTTGCATCCTCCCTATCATTCAGAGACACCTCGTCTATTTTTGAACAACTAGGAACATGTGTGGGTGTTCTGGGATGTTGATATGAACACTCCCTGGGCGTTTCTGGGGAAGAGGCTCTTTTCAGCACATCCCAGGGGGTATTGCAGGGGGACGTGATTATAAACAATCTCTGAGGTTGTTCCAGGGAGAATCATATAGCGATTGGTTCCCCTAATGTGGATGTTGAAAGCATTACGGATACAAAGCATGGGTTGTTCCAGGAGGTCGGTATAAACACAGTGTGAATTTCTGATGAGATTACGTGAGGTGTCAAGCTGCACTTACGGTACACTTTCGGTGTTCCTAAGATAACTATCTGCAAACACTCGCTTGGCTGATCTTGACGTGTATCGTGATAGCACTCCAGGGGGACTGGAGATCTTATCACGGGCGTGAAGTGTAGAGTGGAAACGTAATGTCGAGGCAAAAAAAACAGGTTGTCTTTTGTGCTGAGATATTCAGACTGAAGGTTGTAATTACCCCCCAAGACACATGCTATCTCATTGTCGATTGGTACACCTGCCACCTTAATGTCGATTGATACACCTGCTCTCCTAGTATCGAGTGAGGCATCTGCTGCTATTTCAGTGCCGAGTCAGCTATCCGAAGCGGTCGAGTGAGGCGCATGCTTATCCCAAGGTCGTGCGAGAAACCTGCTATCCCAGTGTCGAGCGCGACATCTGGCGAACCAGCATCTAAATTGTTTCGTGTCTCTTTTTTTCCGAGAATAACAATATTTCAGAATTTTCTGTACATGCAGAGAGAGAGAGAGAGAGAGAGAGAGAGAGAGAGAGAGAATAGGACAAGGTTTTGTTATGTTATTGCCAGAAGCATGGCGGAGGGGGACGTGGTTCCCCTGGCCGTCCTGGGTAATGACACGGTCAATAATGGTACTGCCACAGCAGTACAGGCGTGGGAAGTGTCCACTGCTGCCTGGCTGACTGACAACCCAGGGAGATTCCCACACTTTCCGTGGGGTCCCTGGCAGGACTGGTACGGGGTGAGGAGGACTGGCGGTTGAGGGGGAGGTCTGGTGGAGGGCTAGGGGGAGGGAAGGCATTGGTGTAGCATGGGGCAGGATGGTATAGGGTCTTCGCGCAGGAGGGCTGGCAGCGTAATTACCCAGCTCTTCGAGGCGACCTTGGATGGGTACTGGGAAAACCAGTAGGGGGGCTGAGAGAAGTGGTAGGGCGCGGGGAAAACCAAGAGAGCTCTCAGAAGAGCGGTAGGATGCTGGGAAAGCCAGCAGGGCGCTGGGAAAGCCACTGGGGCCCAGCGAAAGCCAGGAGGGCCCAGGGAAAGCCAGCATGGCCCTGAGAGGAGCAGTAGGACGCGAGGAAAGCCAGGAGGATGCTGGGAAAGGAGAGAATGCTTTAGGGAGAGTGGGGATCTCACACTTTGCTCATGAGTGTGTTTATCTGCTTGTGGTTGAGGGCTGTAGACTATTGTGAGCACTTCTTTCCTTGTGAGAAGCAGTGAGCTTGTGAGTACTATAGTCGCCATTTGTTAAGATTCTGAGTAATGGTTTATCACAGTGTGTGATGACTATCAACAGAACATGGAAAGAAATATGTCTCTTAGCAAGTAGGTTCTGCAATAATGATTCCAAAAGGAAGGTAGGACGTCAAAGCACTGAGTTACTGATACTCTTAACAGTCACTGATATATACAGGGGGGAGGAGGAGATATACGGTTTTATGAAACGCTGTCAAAGAATGGGTTATACTCTATACTGTTTGCACAACTGTATGGGAGGGTCATAACTGTTTTGATCGTTGGAAATCTACATGAATGGGAAAAGGGTGAGCATGGGACACGAACTTAGTCAGTATGCAGGGGGCGAGGGATTCCCACTGGACTAGCGCTAGTTTAACCAACTGATAAGGTATAGCGACCAGCTTTACCGTGCCGACAAAGATAGATATTTCATGTGCAGTACCACCAAAATCAATTATTGTAGATTGGTAAACTAATTGAATTATGTAAACGTAATCCAACCCCTTGAGGACTATAGTACGACCCTTAATCACGACGGAAATACCCTTGAGCACGACGCTTTGACCGAAGATCACAGCAATACGACCCTTGTGTACTTGGTTACAGCCCTTGGGTATTATTGGCCTGGCCTTTGTCCTGACTCTTGATGATAAGACAAAGAATATCATACTCATGGGTCGTACCGTCGTGCTCAAAGGGCTAAGGATCGTCATCGCGTACGATGGTCGTTCATGAGCAAGTAGTGCCATTATGTGATTGGCCCTGAGGTCATAACAAGTCAGTCAGATGCTTACACAGTCGAGCGAATTCGCATTGACTTCGTGTGTGTGTGTGTGTGTGTGTGTGATTACTATTTGATTACTATTTGTGTTTTACCGGGGGGAGAGTTTTACATTTGTGTTTTGTGTTGCCCCGTCTTCTTAGTCCTGTACCTATGTACCAAGTCTTTACTCCTGTTTTTATACACACACACACACACACACAAACACACACACACTCACACACATGTATATAGGTGGGGCCGTACAGACAGATCTCAGTGGGCTTAAAACCCACAGGAAGCGTCGGCTGGCCTTCCCATCATTGCCTCCCTCTATTGTTTTCCATTGATCAATAGTTTCGGGGAGAGAGCTAGGGGTCTGGAGCCCCTATTATCCGCCCCCCTCCACACCCCCACACGTCCCCCTGGCGGCTGGACATTCCCACGGGAGCGGTAGCCCACACCAGCTGGCCTGCCACACGGGTATCGATCCCTGGGCCAACGGTTCCTTTCCTCCCCGCCGAAGCCAGCGGTGGTCCCTCCCTCCCTCTCATGTCTGTTCCCTCCCCGCGTGTCTCATGGCCTCACATGGGACACGCATGACCTCGCCAGAAGCAGGTCCAAACCTGGGAAAATTAATTCGGAGATTTTCTTTTTACTCTTATCGGAAATCTGATCATGTTCTGTGTATATGTTTGGATTACGTCTCGTTTGTACGGTCAGGTCACAGTCTGTCGCAGTGTACTGGACCTGTACATTTCTCGTACGTCGGGAAGTATCATCAGCCTCTTAAGCACGATCGTACGACCCAAGGGTATGATAAGTCAAGCCATCATACCCCTGGGTCGTGCCGACCTGCTGCAGAGTCGCGCCGTCGTAGGTCCTTATTTGATGTAGTTGATTTATGTCATTTTCGTAGTGAAGGTCATGAGATACGTACATTCACTTTTTTTTTTTTGTCTGAGGACACAGAGGGATTGTAACCGCCAGTTTCTCAAGGACCAGGACACATAAGTTCCCAATGCCCGTGGTGTCTAATAGAAACCACGGGGAAAACGCTCCGGTGGGTGAGGGAGTTGGTCTCCCTGTCCCACATATCGTGTTGCCTGCTTCAGGTCGAGTTTTGAATCAGTTTCATCGGTAGCTCTGCCATGCCACGTGCTGTGTGGTGAGGACAGGCACTCGACATATTTGTGTGTGTAGTGTTAAGCAAGTTTCGGAGGGTATCAGTCAGTTACATACGTGGGCTGAGGGCCTTGTGGAATTCATTGGGTAGTCAGGGACATTCACACTCCCTCCTTCACTCGCATCCTTCCAAACTCCCTCCTCATAGTTTCCTTTCCTGTCTACATTTATAGCGTACGATAATTTCGTCAAAGACCATCAGGTCAAGTCCTCTGTTATCTGTCTTTCTCATGTACTTCCTTCCCTTCCCCCCCACTAACCTGGCATCCTTCCTCTCCCCTCTCCCGCCCCGCCCTACTCCCCTCCCCACACATCCTTCCTGACCTCCCACCTGCCTCCTGCTCTGCCTTTCCTGTTGTACCGGTTAATAAGTCTGTTGTCTCTCTCTCTCTCTCTCTCTCTCTCTCTCTCTCTCTCTCTCTCTCTCTCTCTCTCTCTCTCTGTGTGTGTGT
>JAUUDW010256735.1:0-13925 GCA_032361385.1 Panulirus guttatus | reverse complement strand
AATCAACCACTGGACTCCACACAGTGAAGAGGTGGGTTCCTCACTCACTTCGCTCCATCACACTGTGTTAGCCTGTCGGCTGAGCTGCGACGTCCTCTGTGGTCACACAGTAACTTAAGAGAAACATCCGTCACAGATACACAGTAGACAGAGCAAGATACTCCGTACCCCTGCGAAGTCTATACCACACCAAGGAGAGGAGCACCACATCACACTCAGTGTCTGTTTTGTTTGTGTAAGTTTCTTCAGGAGCTGCGACCCTCGCCAACAGTGCTTCCACGAGTGATCACTTCCTCGTCATCTGCGCGACTCGCTATTCGTTTGAAGGTGAGTGAGTCCTCTTGTCCCACCCAGAACTAGAGAGAAACAGAAATACAGTCGGCTGACTGAGAGCACTGCTTTCACAGGACCTTAAAAGTTACAAGTGTTTACCCCAAAGTTAAGATGATTGTAAAACCCTTTTCCTTCGTGTGTGTGTGTGTGTGTGTGTGGCTGTATATATGTATGGGTGTGTGACGTACATACGCACATCTGCGGTAAGGTGGTGTTAACTACAGGAGGGGAGGCTGGCCTTGTAGTTGCTCTCAAAGGGTCGTCGGATTAGTGGGAGAGTTGAATCTTCTGGTGCTTCGTGTTTCATTGAAACTGAGAAACAAGACGTATTATATACGCCAAATAATCAAGCATCCCTGACATAATTCACCACCAGGGGAAGAAAAAGAAGCTATTTTGTGGTTAACATCCGACGAGTGAAATAACGTCCAAGTACAACTCTCTCGTCAGTTCATTTTGTCATATCTGCATTCTCCTCTCCCCCAATAGAAAGAACCTAGGTACTGTCTGACGAAGACTGTAATGAACCGATTCATGATGGAGTGTAAACCCAAGCTATTCCATGTCATTCCTCTGGTTTAATGTCTCCTAATGACTTGTATCGTATTTTGTTTGCTTGGTCTTTTGTCGTGTCTTTTAACAACATGTTGCATCCCCACTATCATCGTCGAGTCCAGGTATAACACTCAAAAGTGTCTGTGATATCTGACCTTCTCTTGTTTCCTTTAGGGTAAGCAGCTTTCGCCTCTTTCCTTTGAAAGTGTTTAACTTAGTTTATGTCTTCCGTTCTCATATTTCATATGCTTTATTTCCAGCATATCCCTACTTGCCTCTTGTCGCGCGTTCGCTATATCGTTTTACACTTCTGCAAATGCGGAGACGCAACGCCTGCAGCAAACCCTCTTTCAAGCACACTCTTCCCTTGTGCCTTCGTGGTTTTCCATCAGTAAACAACTTCTGCAGCAATCCATCTGACGCCCATCTTCGGCATCGAGGCTGGTGGAATCCGTGTCCTTAGACCTTTCTACCAATAAATACCTGAAGGTCGCGTAATATAGTACTTTCTTTCCTCAGTGGCATTTATCTATTTTGAATGCAGTTAATGAAAATATTGCTTGACGAGACCATTCTATTTTTTTATTTTTGTAATTTACCACACCCTCATCGTCATCTCTAGATACGTAAATATGAGACTTTAAGGGAATTGTTCACACAACTCAAGAACAGCAATTGTCCCAGCGCTATGCCTTGTGGTACTCCATTCCTAACCTCCTCTTTGTTTCGAAAGCTTCCCTCTCAAGCCAGGTCCTTGCTCTCGTCTAATAAGCAGCTTATATTCGATCTTATGGGTTTTAATCTCATAGATTAATGTCTCTTATGATTAATCATTAACTTTTCCTAAGGGACGGGGATAAAGGCTTTGATAGTTCAAGAAATATGCAATGCAGTAACCTTAACATGCACAGTCTATACTCGGTCCCGTTACATTCCAAGAGCTTTGTGACATTTGACTACTGCCAAATCAAACCTGATAGTTATCTACAAATTTTCTAGAATCAGTGATTCGAATCTATATCAGCTTTAGTTATACAGGAGATAGTAATACTAGTGTATAGCTCGCTGCTAAATCTTTATATACCGTCTTGAAAAGGGTATTCACCTTTGCTCTTTTCCACTAAATTCGTAAATTCAAATAATAGCATCCAGACTCACCGTTTTTCTTTTTTTTACAAAATCGTTCACCTGAAGAATTGATACATTCCTGAAATACACATATTACAATACCGTCAGATTTGTGGGTTTGGGCGAGTTCAAGTTCCTTTCCACAGTCTTGAAATCATATTTACCAAAAGCATCCGTCGATTCATGGAACCAGGACATCACAAAGTGAGATTAATATACCAAACTCCTCTGACTTTTCCTAGATATTTCCATAAAGAGTAGGCAGAATATCTTGCCTAATTTTGAGAAAAGGCTTGATTTAAACAGCGTTTCCTCTACACGCCTTTACTGTTAGACTCACTGTTTTGATTGTGAAATATCGCCAATAGGTAGATGAGATGATCTCGTAACACCATCTTCCGTGCAACAGATTTGTTTTTTAAACAGATTCCATTTCACCATCTGTTCTTCCTAGCCTCTTACTCTCCGTATTCGCTCTTCTTTCAAGCATGCTCTTGATGCCCTATGAATACTATACAAAGTAATGCCTCTGGTTACGCCATATGACAGCTTCAAACTTGGAACAAATTTCAGGTGCCGGTTGACAGTGAGGACGCCCCATCCTGTGGGGGATGACGATTCCTCGTAAAAGAATATGGTATCTATCAGTTGATTTCACAGTTAAAAGTTATAAAGAAATATACCCACAAAAGAAAAAAAAATTTCATCCTCCTAAGAAATATATAATCTGAAAACGTTGAAAGTTCTCCCACAAAGAATATATCTAATAAACTCAGAATTTTTAATGTTTATGACGAAATTTTCAAAAATAAGAGAAATTCGTGTTGGTGACTTCACTCGCAACCAGCGTACACTTTGCTAATGTAAACAGAACGGTTCGTTTGGTTCCGTCCATCGCTAGTTACAAGAACTTCTGATAATTTGTTGGAGAGACGCTATTTTAACATCTTCCAATATCAAAAAAACAGAATCCCAAATCAAACATTATTATAGCTCTTATATAACGATGATAGACATCAAAGAAAATTTTGTGCAGTATTAAAGAAAACTGTGTTTACCACGAGGGAAAGCAGAGAGGAGGAGAGGAGGACGACAAAAAAATTACTCACACACACTCTCACACACACACACACACACAAAGGGTATTTCCAGGAAACTGGAAGTGGGTCTCCTCCGTCACGCCCTCTACCGCCAGCGCTAACCTCACCACCTCATCATAAGAGGAATGATAGAGTGACCAGATGGAGATCCTTTGTTTGCTGCAAACTGATCTGGTTCTTGCTAATTCAGAAAAAAAAGATTGGTATGTACACTTTACTACTCTGAGTAAGGATTAATCGGTGAGTGCCCCAGTATGTCAGCCGGGGCCCAGGAACGACCCAAGGTCGTTTAGGTGGTTCTGAAAGTGGGTGGTTATCAAGGTCGTCCAGGGGTGGTGATGACCAGGGAGTTATGAGCAAGGTTGTCTAGGGATAGTAGTGACCAGGGGCCTTTCAGGGGGTGGTGATGATCAGGGTCGTCCTAAGGGTGATGACCATGATCGTCCAGGTCATAATGACCTAAGTCGTCCAGGGGGGTGATGAACAGGGTCGTCCAAGGGGTGGTAGTGACAAGTGTCGTTCAGGGGTCATGACCAAGGTCGGCCAGGGGTGATGATCAGAGTCGTTCGGGGGTTTATGAGTGACTAGGGTCGTCCAAAGGGTGAAGACCAGGGTCGTCCAGGGAGGGGTGACCAAGGTCGTCCAGAGGTCTTGACGAGGATCGTCCAGGGTGTGATGACCAGGGTCGTCCAAGGTGTTATGAGTGGTTAGAGTCGTTCATGGGGTTATGAGTGATCGTTTTTCAGGGGAGTTAGCGACCTGTCCAGGAAGTGACGATCAAGGTCGTCCATGGGTTGATGACATGAGTCATACAGAGGAAAATGGCCAGGATCGTCAGGAGTCGCAAACAGGCTCGTCCAAAGGTAATAACAAGGGTCATCCAGGGTGCTACGAGTGATCAAGGTCGTCCAAAGGGGGTTATGAGTGACCAGGGTCATCCAAAGATGGTTATGAGCGACCAGGGTCATCCAAATGGGGGTTATGAGTGACCAGGGTCATCCAAAAGGAGGTTATGAGTGACCAGGATCATCCAAAAGGGGGGTATGAGTGACCAGGATCATCCAAAGGGGGTTTATGAGTGACCTGGGTCATCCAAAGGGGGTTATGAGTGACCAAGGTCATCCAAAGGGGGTTTATGAGTGACCAAGGGGTCGTGCGGAGGGAGGTGATCAACTACGATCGTCCAGGAGGACGTGTTACCAAGGTCGGCCGTTACCTGGTAGTGAGCGTAGACCCAGAGGGTCCTTCGATTCCTGGGAGAGAGGCTGGCCCGTCGGAAATAACTCGTAGGTCTTGCATGTTAACTTGTTTGAGGGGGGGTTCCCCAGCTTGCACGGTAGGCCCTGACGCGCGTCTCTTGTTATACACACGCACCTGTTGATCACGAGCCACATGTGTAATTCATGTAGATGTATTCCGTAGTGTGAATTATTTTAATGTGAGTCTTTATTCGCTAATTCTTAAGAAAATTCTGAAATATAGGTCTTTCCCTTACTACCCCGAATTATATATATCATGTTGTACATGAAGTGTAACAGTTTAGTGTAGGAGGTTTAGAAAGACGTGGTTTTTCCCTCCGAGATAAAACGGTGGCTGATCCAATGATTAGGGAGCCAAGGTCATTAGGGAGCTGAGGGGGCGTCCATTCCCCCAGGTCCCACATTTTCTCCGAAGCAGTTAAAACGAAAACGTATTGTTGCTTTAGGGCCACTCTTATTTCTTTTTTTTTTTTTTACAATTTTGTCCAAATATGAATCATTCAAGGTGGAAGTGCACATACCACGTAGTCGCACAAAGACTTAAATACTTCAGAACTATTCTCCTTAGAACATAGCAAACACCGAGGAGTTCAGAATACCATATGATATCGATGACATATACCAAAGTCTCTTCACTTTAGACAGACTGGTGACCAGAAACAATGCTATGAAGATAAAAGGAAGGAGACGAAATAAGAATGTATATAGAGTGCTGGAGCATTAAACTATCTCCCGAAATGGCAAATGCAAAGATCATGAAAATATAAATCAAATCGAGGCTAGACAAATACTTAATCGACATTTTTTATCGGTAAGAAAGCCAGATGACCAATTATTTTTTCTGAATCCAGGTACTGAGGCCAGATATCGTCAAGACTTAAAAGGAAATTTCTTCAGTCCACACTTTCCTATACAGTTTCCATGACAGTATACTACCCTCATACCGCGTGGCAGGCATTATTCTCTCGTTTTTGTTTTGTTTAGTTTTCCTTACCAACAGTTGAGCCGAATGGAGAGATAGGTGCGGCAGTTGCCATCTGCTTTGTTATCCTGTCTCTACTTGATGTCATCACCCTTCCTGTGCATGGCGTACCCTTTATCAGAACTCTTAGAACTCGGAGCTCGTTAGCCCTACCGGTCGACTATAGTCACTTGTCCGTCTGCCGCAGATTCACTAACAGTCAGAGTACATACCGTCAGACGGCAAGGTGAGGTGCATACCAATGTGAAGAGGATGTAGGTCAAGTGTCGAGGGAAGAAGGGGTTAGGAAATCCCCTTGGTATTGTGGCTTGCAGGTGGCCTTTCCTCCTGCAGGTTGTAGTCTGGTTCACCACGACTTGAGGCCGTCCGTTCCACACTGGGTCTAACGCAGCTGTTTCCCTCTTTTGATCATGGGGGAGCGAGGTCTGGATGGGTCTGCTTGTGGAGTTATCCAAAGCCCTTACTGCAGAGATGAAGTTAGGGTCATGTTCACAGCCTAAAGCTCCGTCGAGCTTCTTGCAGTATTTCAGACGACATCGAAGTCGGTCTCAAAGTCTTGTCAAAAAGGAGACTTCGGTGATTTGTGAAAGATGGTGAAGCCTCCTGGGGGGAAAAAAGATAATATCGATAGGGTTGAATCCTACTTCCTCTTCTCCAAAATGAAATCGATGGCCCTGGAACCCAAGGGGAGTACCGGGCGAACATGCTGTCATCCAGGTTGATACATGAATCCTCCAGCGTTATTGTAGATTAGCTGCTCGGCAGTCTTCAGGGTTGAAGCGACGATCTCTCATTTGGAAGTGTTTGAGGGAGAGGACTTCCACGATCCACCAGTCTCATTAGACAAGGAATTCCTGGCGAGGGTGGGATTCATAACAAGAGACTGATAACAACACGAGAGATTAACAACCAAACAAGGGATTGACAAAGAGACAAAGGACTGATAACAAGAAGAGTTGTTGATATCAAACAAGAAACTGAAAAAATAAAAGGCAGAAGGATTCATAACGAGTGATTGATAACAAACAATTGCCATGCATGGTTATTGCATATGGAATGTACGTAGCGTTCTAACGTATCTTGTGTCCCCCAGGTGCTCCAGCTCCAACCCTGTGTGGGAGAAGCGGGTCCTTGCCTCACGGCTGTGGAGATGCGGCGGGACTTCCGTCCTCCCCTTCTAACCAGACGGGGCACTTGGTGTGCTGTGAGCCGGCGGCGCCCCTTGCTGACCCAGCGCTTCCTAACCTTGACCCAAGTGCTGCTGCTGTTGCTGCTGCCCGTCTGCCACGCCTCCAACAACCAAGGTCAGGTCATTGGCGACTCGTACTGTCGGGATGTTTAGCGTATTCCCATCCTTTTACTCAGGTGCCGGAGGCGGTCTGGTCTCGAACAGTGTTTCTTTAGAAGTCTGGTTCAATTTCCCCTGTTCCAGGCAGGAGGGATTCCTTTTTTTCAAGTCATGGCAATCAGACACTTTTCCATGTGCCTCAAAGCCAGAATCTATCTCCATCCTGAACTGTCGAGTGAGAGAGGTATTTGTGTGAGTGTGTTTTGACCAGGGTGTAAGATGCGATCGTGATGGCTCGCCTTCTGCTCGCTAGTGAGCGTATCATCAGCGCAAATAACTTAACTCCTTGGTGAATAAGACCACCAATTATAATGTTACACATATGTAAAAAATAACGCCTGTGAGCGCTTGTCACTCTAATGATCCCATCAGAAATGAATGGCTGGATTACTTGTGAACAACTCCTTACCAGTTGTAGGCTAGTCAGCAAATGTGACCGACGAGTCATCCGTGTTGCAGGGATCTCCTTGAGGGACGCCAATAAGGACGCGGAGGAGTGTCGCGCCGGAGATGGTGGTAGAGGGTTGTGCTCCAGCATCTTCTCCTGCCCAGCCGTGCTGACCGCCTACAGGAGATCCCGAACAACATTCTGTGGCTTCAAAGACTTCATCCCCATGGTCTGCTGTCCTTTGCCTGCCCGTAAGTACCACAGCTTAACAGTAAGTACCAGTGCTTAGCATTAGCTCGTAGGATAAGGACGCAGCACTAAGCTATACTTGCCTACTGCAGCCCCAGTTGCTAGCGGAGAGACGATGCAACGCTGAAATCAGTTTCGACAGATCATTCGAAAGTTTTTTCTTAATAGGCTAGAAAACGAAACTTGTGATAGCTCAAGCTTTTGAATAACCATCGATAGTCTTAGGGGAACATAGTCGTTCTAGTTTATGTTCATTAATCATTTATAATTCGCTAATGTAATAAAAAAATGAATCACTAATGTGTTTCGTTTTAACAGCGGTTACGGAGCGACTCCCACCCACCACCACACAGCCTAGCCCAATATCGCCACCCAAGGTCGGCTTCAGTAAGTAACCTACCTTACTGGTTCTTTCGTCAATTGTTCACATGATGTTCATAATTCATGCACTTTATTCATCAGTGGTTTCTCTGCAACGATATCTCAAATGCCTTTTGTAATTATTGAGACAATTTGTAACATGTCTGATACCACTTGTCCAACAAGGTCGTGGAAGTTGATTTTCTTTAATATATTTTTTTTCAGAAATATTTCCGACAAGAATGTATTGAATTATCTCTTGCAAGTTGTTAACACTTTGATAAATGATCTGGTTAGAAAATCAGAAAACTAAATGTTGAATCATATTTAATTTCTGCAAATTCACAGTCATCATTTTCCATAATATTGTCATGTAATTTCTTTCGATATCAGACTTCACAAGCCATTTTCATCATTCTAATAGGTGTGTTTCATTTGCGTTCCCATTTGCACATACGGCGTGCGTACTTAGCCTATTTGTACAGCATGCAAAGAGAGTTATGTGTAATTACCTGATTACCTGCAGTCGTGAGGACCCTCCTCCTAAACTCTGCTATCGTACAACTTTTTCAAAACTTTTCATACAGCCAGCATTCACAGTTTCATCACTTGGTTCATTCCATTTTCCTACAAATGTGATACTTCTTTCCATTTCTTCTAACAAGCAGCGTACTTTATTCTTTGCATTTATCTCCGTCTCTGTTTGCTCGTTCTTTGCGTCTTTCAGAGAACTGTTCGCTGTCCGCATTGTCTTATTGGTTACGAAACTTAAAGGCTGAGCTCCTTAAGTCCTCCTCCTATTCTTTTCCATAACTCCTCCCAGTTTCTTGGCTTTGTGATCTTTACTGTCATCTATCTTGCTCTTCTCTGCACCTTTTACTATTAGTTCATTGCGTTTGTTTCAGAGACGTTGACCAAACTTCAGAACTTCCATTAATTCACGTCTGCTATTAGTTGTAGATTAGTTATTGAACACCTCCTTATTCATGTATGTATACGTAGTTCTAGTCACCACAAGCAGAGAGTTCGCCTTCTTGTACAATTCTCCTGACGTAGATTTCTGTCGACGAGTTGGGTAGAGTTTCGACTTCTTTCTTTTTCATGCACAGATTCAAGTGGCTTTTTGTTTCCTAGATTTCACCGTCATATTGAAGCCTTCTTTCACGTCACACTATTTCCCGTCTCCATTACTTTACATGTGCTTGAGTTGAACTTCGTCGACTATATATCAAACCTGAGATTTGTAAAACGGAGCAATTCTTTTGTATTTCACTTCTCTCATGACCAAAGCATCAACCACAGACATGATTTCTTTTATGTAGATATGAAAAAGATAACATGGAGTCTAAGACTCGAGCCCTTAGTCATATGTGGGGTAAGGCAGACCTCGACAGCAGCAGTAGTTCAGTAACCCATCCAGACAGTTCGTCGTTCATTAAAGAAAATCTATATCATTACATTTCAGATGTCAGGATCATTGAGGTTCACTCTCCTGGCACAGATTATAGTGTCATAGAAGGCTGTACATATGTTCAGGGACTGCACACGCACTGTACAGCAATACACACAGAGCAGTTCACTGTCTTTTGGATAGTCCGTCATAAATTTGAGAGCTTTACTGATGTATGGCATCATAAACTTGAAGAAAATCAGTAATTCTTGTTAGGGAAAATGGTTAGAATATCTCTCGGGAAAAGAACACCCGTTTAGAATAAAACAAATCTTGGCTGAAGAGAAGACAATTTTAATGTTGAAACAGACACACACACACACACACACACACACTTTTAGAACGTTCGGTTGAGACTTTCGGAGCAAAGAAACTTTCTAATATTTTCAGTCGATGTTCACGAAGCTTTGTAGGGAGAGACGCAAGTTTCCCTTAGGGCCACCCACTCACCATATGTAGTCTGAAGTGAATCGGTGCATAGCAGTTACGAGATAACGGAGAAGGGGATGGTGAAGGCGTATAAACATCAGTGCAATTACAGGAGGGTTCCCGCTACAACTTTGGGGGTTTTCCACTTCTTCAGGGATGAGGAAGATGATAAAGAAGATGAACGACTCTTTTGGCATGGGTGACTCTAATATCTACGTCAGAAGCCTGGACATAGTGCCAAGCTACATTGAAAAGAATTTACATCAAGTAACTGTCAAAAGCTTAATGATTGCTGTTTTCTAAAGCATTCGAATATGAGCATATCCCATCTACTTACCTCTGGGCAATTCGTCATCCATCTACTCAAACCACTTCAATTCCAAGACATGTCTATCGTTCCTGTTGACCTGGTTGACTGATAATGGAGCATCTGGGTTTTGAGACTTGGGGTCTGTCTATTTCTCTTATACCTTTCCTTTTCTTAACTTGATCTTTACCACATTCCCAGGAGGCACTCCAAGAAATACTTCGTCAAGTCTTTTTAACTCCTGAAAAAGCCCGCCCGCCCGCCCGCCCCTCGAGTCGACGACAAAAGAGATCTTTTTTTGTTCATAGCTGCGTATTTCAGAATGCGGACTGCGAAGCGGCGGGAGGACGACAGTACAGAGTGAAGTCGTGGGCGGAGAGGAGACACGGCCCAACTCCTGGCCATGGATCGTAAGTCAACGAGCCTTTGCTACTGTTATTAGAACTTTTGCTGTGACTACGAACATGGGGGAGGGCAGGAGGGAGGCCCATACACGAAGTCAGAACGCGTATGGTCGTAGAAAAAACTGGAACATCCTGAAGAAGGTGTTCGAGATTTTTCGAGTGGTGTAATGTTATCTACTTGACGCCGACGGCCTGAATGACCCCCAGCAGTCGATAGGCCTAAAGCTCAAAGATACCAACCATCTCGTGGCCCTAATATTACATGTGCTACTATAGTAGTTAGTGCTGCCGCTATTCCTATTGTAACTATTGTTTCTGCGGATGCTATTACTGCTTTGCTGTTGTTTATTGTTTCTATCTAGAGTGGGGAACTTTTACACTTCACACTGTCAATAAAATTTCCAAAGGGAGTATATTTTCTTCATTGAAGATGTCTATATATATCTGTTTCTATTGCTGGCAGTTGAGCCAGAGGGAGAGATGGGCACGGAGTCGTTTTATGCTTTTCTGTCCTATTTCTCCTACAGTTAAGATCATGGCTAGATAATCTGGTCATCCACTAATAGGCCTCCAATAATCTGTTCTCTCCATGTATTCCCATGTACCTGGTGATGACCTGACTCCGTCGCTTGGTGTTGAGCTGACCCACACACCGTTGACCTGACCCCAACACTCTGTACTCACCTGACCCAAAAATATACCATTTATATGACCATAACACTTATCAGTGATCCGACATTTCTCTCAATAATCATTGACCTGACCTTGATACTTATCGGTGATCTGGCCTTGACCTGACCACAATGACCTCTTCCGACCTCCGGCAGGCCGCCGTTGGACGCGTAGAGCCCAAGGGTTACATCACCTGGTTCTGTGAGGGCGCCCTCATCACGCCGGAGTTCGTCCTGAGTGCCGCCCACTGTGTCACAGAAAGGTGATGTCCTCTTTATATATATATACACTAGTGTATACCCATATGTCTGTATAGATTGTGTGATGTGTGTATATGGGCATGGTAGATGTACAGCACCTCATATAAACTCGCTCGCCTTCATAGCAACACGTGTGATTTGAAATACTAAACAGCTCGCTGGATCTGGTGCGACTAGGTGGCCACAACCTGAAGAGTCGAGCCCCAAGCCAAACGGACCTGAGGGTGGTCAGGGCTTTGCTGCACCCGCTCTACGACCCTCCCAGCATCGCCCACGACCTGTCTCTCCTTCGTCTGGCCAAACCAGTGGCTATCACACCACAGGTCAGCTTATCCACACTGAAAAAGAAAGGAAATGTTTCCTATCAGTACATGCTGGCAATAAGAACGAGATGAAGTTATATATATGTTATTAACTTAATCAAATTCATATATTAAGAAAGTTTTTTGTATTCAGTTACCATCTAAACTACACAAAAACATATTTCATAAACTGTACAGTAGAGTGAGTCTGAGAATTTAGTGTAGAAACTGCAGGAAGTGCTACTTGTAGACAAAACATCTGGTAACCAGGTCAAAAGTTATCTACATTGATCTTGTTTAGAGATTCGACAGGCATTAGAGACTGGCAAAGGGGCCCGTCCCTTTGTCTTCAAACAGCCCACCTCCATCCACTTTTTTTATTTCTTCACTTGAAGCTTATTCATTGTCTTCACTACCTTGCTCGAGGGAGGAGGATGAGGAGAGGTCGAGAGTGTTAAAATGTGGATGTTTGCAGGTGTCGCCCGTGTGTCTGCCGTGGGAGGATAAGGACGCCCCTTCCCTGCACAGTCGACGCCTCACCCTGGCTGGCTGGGGAGCTACGTTACAGGGTAAGCCTCCACCTCACCTTGACCCCTAAGTTCATATGTATTCTCTCTTTCGTTTATATGTATTCTCCCCTTGCTTTATATGTATTTTCCCCAGGGTTTATATGTAATCTTCCCTCCTGGGTTTATATGTATTCTCCCTTGGGTTTATATGTATTCTTCCCTGGGCTTATATGTATTCTCCCCTGAGTTTATATGTATTTTCCCCTGGGTTTATATGTATTCTCTCCAGGACTAAAGAACTGAGATTTATTGAGGGACTCATTAGCTTTTCTAAACGGCAAATATATACTTGCTTATGTTTCTTTTGTCTTAGTTGTCTAACTTTTGCATAGAAACAAGCAGACCATTTAGAAATCAATATGACTGGAATGGTATAGGAGCTATAGATATCATTACTGGAATGATACAGATGTTACTATAACTGGAATGGTATGAATACTATATACGTCACTTGGACTGGAATCATATAGACGGTTCGGACGTTTTCATGACTGGAATCATATAGTGCAATTAGATATTACTTAAACTGGAATCATATATATAGATCGTATGCTCTGACTGGAATCATATAGATTGTCTACTTTGACTGGAATCTTACGGACCAGTAGATATGTTTTCTTAAAGTCTCATCGGTCAAATTAGATTCATTTTCTCTCTTTAATTTCAGCTGTGCTGAAAGCTAATTATGACAGAGTATGTTCATCCTTTACACTATTATCGATCAGGGCTGTCAGTAATGAGAGGGGTTGGCTCATTCCCTTACTTCATTCTGCTGAAGACGCCAGCGCATATTTTCTTCCACAAATATTTTTACTTTGCATTGGGTGTGTGTGTGTGTATGATTGCTTGTTGATCGTCTCTTGCAGGGAGAGAGTTTGACACTCGTGTTGCCCTGTTTCTTAACCTCATATATATCCGTACCATGTCTATTACGCCTTCGTGTGTATATATACACATCTCATCCTAAGTCAGGTATGTACATTTATCGACCACCCCTGTCGAGAGGATGAGCGCCTGCGTTGGGTGTGGGCCGACTGCTGTGCCAGAGGATCTGAACCCATGTGGGTGCAACTTCGGTTGGGCACGTATGCTGACTCAAGACCAGTTAACCGCTCTACCACGGAGGCATGTGTACATATGTGTGTGTGTATGTGTGTGTGTGTGTGTGTGTGTGTGTGTGTGTGTACTTTAAACCACTCCTCAAGGTTAAGTTCGTGTTATTTGTGATGAGGAAAAAAAAAAGGTCGTCACTGCATACAAGTTCAATAGATCAAGGGTCAGGGTCAGAGCACACACACCTGCACCTCCGGACGGTAGAGAAGAACATACGTACTCCCGAAAGGTTTCTGTCGACAGTTACAACCTCTTAGAAGAGAACGACGTTGTTAGAAGATAGATCTAACTGTAAGTAGATGATTCTAGATATGATAATGTAGGACTGCAGGTGGACCTCTTGTAGAAGTGCAGAGAGCCAGACTGTTATGAACCCAGACCAGTTCATTTCTTGTAGGGATCGTCTCGATGCTAACGTAGATCAAATTAGGTATTCGCCTATGGCTTGATGTCTGAACAACCAACCCCCCCCTCCCCCCTCGCCGTGACGTTCTTTTTTTCCCCTTCTCCCGTCACAGGGGAAGGGATGAGTGACGTCCTGCGGGAGGTGCTGGTGACTGTGTTCTCGAACTCGCACTGTGACGCCTTCTACAGCACCCTCCATGACTACAGCATCAGGTGAGTGAATGCTCGCGAATGCCCTTTGCTCTCTCTCTCTCTCTCTCTCTCTCTCTCTCTCTCTCTCTCTCTCTCTCTCTCTCTCTCTCTCTCTCTCTC
>JAUUDW010256625.1:0-13925 GCA_032361385.1 Panulirus guttatus | reverse complement strand
TACACAACTACGCAGGCCCAAGGTCCAAGCTGAGTGGTCTGGCCTCAACGCTAAAAAAAAAAAAACACTCCTTGTGAGCAGCATCAAAAAAGGATAGCAAAGTAAAGGCTCTCTCCCCATCCTCCACTCCCTCCGGCACACGGCAGCAGGAAGAAAGGTAGAAAAAATACCTTACAGGATTAGTATGCCTGAAGCAAATTTTCATAATAAAGTCATGAGGTAGAATGAACAGGAATATGCCATTTATCCCATCACCAACGACATGCATCCTTTCACTTTTTATCGTAAAGACAATAGTAAGGATAAACTTGAAGAATGATGCAATGATTCTTACCTACTCTCCCAAACCAGTGAAATGGATTAATCAATGTTGGTATGTTCCTGCAGCATGACCAGGGAGAGATCAGTGGTTGAGAAGGTAGTATGACTGCATTCTGATGACTGATCAAATGAATTATCCCATACCGGAGAGTGAAAAGTGATGATCTAGCCTAATTTTGAAGACAGAAAAGATGTTGCTCTTAACAACGTTTTCTGGGATCTTATTCCACGCATCAATAATGTCGTCTGCAAAAAGATATTTCGTACACTCCAGATTAACTCGGTGACCTCTAAGTTTTAATCCATACCCTCTCGTCGGTAACGCTGGCGCTACTGTAAACAAATGTCCAAAATCGACGTAATTGAATCCTTTAAGTATTTGACACATTCTATTAATTTGTCCGGAGGCGCCTCTTGCTTAAAGATAACAAGTTTAATTCTAGCAGTCTCTCCTCACATGGTTTGTTACGCAAGGAAGGAATCATTTCAGTTGCTCGTCGCTGCAATACTTCCAATTTAAAGATGTCCTTACCTAAGTGAGAGGCCCTAAACTGCACTGCATATTCGAGGTGTGGTTTAACTAGACTAAGGTGTAGTGGCAACATCACATCCTTGCTTTTAGACGTCAAATTTCTGTTTATATATCCTTACATCCTGTTTGTTTAATTGGCAGTTTCATTGCTATGCTGGGAGAATTTGAAGATATTGGAGACAGTGACCCCCAGATCTCTCACTCCAGGGGCGTCCTTTATCCTGTGATCTGTCAGTTCATAATCAGATTTTTTGTTTAGGTTTTCTACTTGAAGCACCTGGCATTTATTGCCGTTAGATGGCACTTCCCATTACTAGACGATTTAATCGAAATCCTTTTGTCAGTTGGTATTGCATTGCCGATCTTTGCGTTACCTGCAGATTTGGACACTAGGTCATTTACCTCTATGTCAATATCATTAATATAAATGATGATAAGTATAGGCCCAATTACGGATCCCTGGGGAACTCTACTAGTAACGGGTGACCACGGTGATGATTCCCCATATATTGCGACTCTCAGCGTCCTGTCATGTAATCCCGCTTCTATCCAATTTCCTATGCAACCAGTAATCTACAAGACCCAGACTTTGTGCATCAATTTCACGTGTGGGACTTTGTTGAATGCTTTCAGGAAGTCCACATACATCATAGTTATTGCTCTTGTCTTGTCTTGGGTATAGGGTAATTTATGATGAAATTCAAGGAGTGTTGTAAGGCATGATCAGGGTCTTTTAAAACCATGTTATGTATTATCGATCAGGCTGCAATTCTGCAGATAGGCTACGATTTTTTCTCTAGTAGTCGAATCCGGAAATTTACATATAATTGATGTGAGGCTAATGGGAAGGCAATAACTAGGCAATTCGCGGTGTCCCCTTTAGTATATAGGAGTGATGTCTGCCAGTGTCCAGTCCTGTAGGACTATTCCCTCCTCGAGACATTTATTGAAAATATGGGTTAACTGTCAGGCAATTTCATGTTTAAAGTTTCTAATCACTCGTGGGTAGAGACGATCAGGACCTGGGCTTATATCATTCTTCAGCTTATCTATGTTAGTGCTTCTTTAACTGTGACGGTAGGTTCTTGTATCGCGTGAGTGCTATTTTTCACTGTCTCAAAATTTGTGTCGTTGCCGTCTAGCGTAAAAACAGAGCTACAAAACTTATTCAGGGTTCTTGCTATGTTTTTATCGTTCACAATGGGTTCCCATCTTCGTTTACTGAGGGTTATATTCCACTCCTTAAATGTTTCTTATTACTGATATATCAATAAAATCTTTTAGGATCTCTATTATCATCTCTTGCAATAGTTACCTCGTATTCTCTCTTAGCTTGTTTGATAAGGTTTTTCACTTGTCTTCTGATTGTGTTATATTGTGTTGCAATATTAGGAACATTGTCTGATTTCTTAAGGTTATAGAGTTTATTTCTGCGCCTTATAGCTCTTGCAATATCTTGGGTGCATCATTTTGGTTTGTTGTTGGTTTTATTGTTTCTGTCGTGCATAGGAATGAATGTGACTTGATGATACGTAAACTGACACTTAAAACTGGCCCATAATACCTCTGGGCACGAACCAGCAAAGGTAAGACTCTTTGATTCGTCGCGCAGCCCTTCAAGATTCGCTCTCTTAAAGTTAGGTGTAATAGCACTGGTTTTAGGGGATTCGGTTCTGATACTTATGTCTAACCTAACCGCGGTACGGTCACAAGTGCCTAGATATTTTCTAACCCGGATATTAGTGACTATGAACTCCTGGGATGCAAGAACTAAGTCAAGTATATTAGCTTCCCTCGTCCCTTCGGTGACGGTGTGGTAGAGAAAATTATCTTTGACAAAATTGAACAATCTAGCTGATTCATTCTCTACACCTGAGAGAGTTTGCGAATTGATTTCCGAGAGATTAAAATCCCAAAAATGATCGAGTTTTTATCCTGTATTGCTCATTGTAAACTCTCCTATATGACAGTTTCAATATCTGCTGGCTGACTAGGGCGTCTGTAGACGAAGTTTATGTAAATTTTGGAAGATTCTGTGTTCATCTGAACACACAAGTGTTCAACAGCAGCATATGTTGTAATCTAAATTTCGATGGGGTTTAGGCAAGATTTTGCATAGAGTGCAGTTCCGCCTCCTCTACCATCACTGTGCCCCAAAAATGATTTGTTGTCTGGTAGATTGTACTCGCTAATCAGACAGTCGTGTTTTGTGTTCAAAAATGTTTCTGTTAACCCAATGATATCAACGTGTTAACTGTTTACCAAACAATGTAATTTAGCTATCTTGCTTCGGATGGATCATATATTCATGCAAAGTCCATTTAATTTATTCGAGGGATTTCTGTAGGACACTGGCGGTATGATATGGTGACCGACCGGCTATTTTTAGACCTGGGTGTGACGAGACCCAGTGACCTACATCCCTGACGTCACTGTCTGATGGGTTGGGAAGGGGATTTGATCTAACCTTCCTTTTGTGCATGTAATTTGACCCGACCTGACTTCAACCGCCCTTTTGATATGGTTAACACACCGAGCTTTACCGGGTCCAAACAAAATCTTTTCCCCTGTAGTTGTAAGACAGTTTGATACACAAACTCAATCAAGGTCCAAGCGAGGTATATTTGACCTTACCAAAAATGAAAAAAACGCAATCCCTTTAAAAGCAGTAGATGAAAAGGATGTCAAAGCACGGGCTCTCTCCCCATCCTTCACTCCTTCTGGCAAGACGGCAGATGGAAAACATATAGAAAAAATATCTTATATGATTAATTTGCCTGAAGGAAATATCTTTAGGGAAGTCAAAAGATGGAATGAATGCAAATTTGTCATGCATCCCATCACCAACATCATGCACACTTCACTTTTTGCTTTAAAGTAAGGACAAACTTGGACCACCAGCCTCCCTACTTGCCATGTCTGTATTACTTCTATTGTGGAAGGATGGTACAATGATTCTTTCTTGCTCCATTAAAGTGGGCAAAACGGATCAATTAGTGTTGGTAAGTTATGGCGACATAGCCAGGAAGAGATCAGAAGATGAGAAGATAGCATGATATGCTGCTACTTTGTGATGATTGATTAAAAGAATTATTCAATATCGGAGGCTTATAGGAAATGACTAAGCCTAATTTTGAAGATAATTACAGCATTCCTCTGAACAACATGGGCTGGCAGTTTATTCCACGTGTCAATAATGTCCTTGATGATGAAATACTTAGTGCAATCCAAATTAACAAGGTAAGCTCTAAGTTTTAGTCTATTGTTTTAAGTCGGAAGTAATGGTGTGGCTGTAATGAAATTCTTATTATCGACGTTGTTGACTTCTTTAGATATTTCAAAACATTCTATTGATTTACCACAGAGCCGCTTCTTGCTTAGAGAGAACAAATCCAATTCTCATATTCTATCCTTATATGGTTTGTCGCTCAAGGAAAGGGTCTTTCTGTTATTATGATGCGCGGGAGATTATATCACAGCCTGTCAAGAATAATATGGCAAGAAATAATTATTAAACTTTCACGAAGTTACAGAAGCACAAAACTTGAAGAAAATCTCATGTCCGGAATTCTTGACATGAGCACGATAAGAGGCCGTTAGCAGTCGTTTTCTGTGTACCTCTGTGGAATAATTCTGAGCCTCTTGAGCAAATCGGTACGACGCTTGAGCACAGTCGTATGGTCCTTCAGCAAAGTGTTGCAACTCTTGAGCACAGTGGTACGATCCTTAAACACGTCGTTACAACCTTTGAGCAAAGTGGCACGATCCTTGCGACGGGGGCACGATCACTGAGCACGACGATGCGGTCATTAAGCACGGTGATTTGACCCTCGAGCACAGTGGTACGATCTTTAGGCACGTCGTTACAACCCTTGAGCACAGCGGTACGATCCTTGAGTACGACAGTACAACCCTTGAGCAGGATGGTACGACCTTTGGGTATGATGGTGTGGCCTTTGACCTTATCCTCAAGGGCTCCAAAATTCAATGTCAGTAGAGCACTTTACTTGGCTCACTTGGGGAGCCATACATGAAAGTAACCTACTGCAACACAGGTTAATGACATAGAACAAATACGCTTGAAATGGCTATATACAGATTCTTGATGTTAGAGAGTAAGATCCTTGTACATCATTGGAAAGAATTGCAAGATAGCTTGCTGTGATCCTTGTCTATAGCCTCAAAGACTGGAAAAAAATGATGGAACGCATAACTGTGCCACAGAGGGTGTTAAGCTGGGGACAACTTTCAAGAGCTGGCTTTGGCTCTATATCGGGAAAAGAAAGCAGATTGCCTTGACCAGGCCAGGAAAGAAGTCTAACAATAACTCGAGGAAGAACTAGATAAAGTACTCTAATTTTAGAAAACAACTGCTACTAAGACTACGGGATCTGACAATGGTGAGATACAGATGAAGATCTGATACTTCTCCTGTACTAGGAAAGTTATGTAATATGGGCTTCAGCGAACCTAGAGCTGGTTGAAAATCAAAGGACGCAATCTTCACTCTATCGAAACAGGAGCTAACCTGGACAAGCGTTGCTCCTAGGCACAAGATCACCTTGAAATGTGTATGGAGAAGATAGTTCTCTGTATATCGAGAAGACACCAGCATATCTCCCAATTTCTTTAGAACAATTGGGAAAAAGCTTTGATATCAAACAAACTAGGGCTCAGGGTCGCCAGGTAGTAAGTGAACTGGCTAAGCCTTGGTAAGCAGAGTAAAAGAAATTAACAGCCAGACAGATGGCAGGTCTCTTTTCAAGCACAGAGGAATGTTGAGCCTTGTTAAAGAGACTTTAGTTCCCTGCTACGGAGCAGCAGAAAACAAGCAATCAGCAACCCCAACAGGAAGCAGCAGAGAACATCCAGTCCCCAGCCCCACCAGGATTCATCTATAATTAATTTCACATAAAGCACAGTCATGGAAAAAAAAACGATAGTCCTGGAAACAAATAGCGAACATAGAAATGTGAAAATCAGACCATGAAACCAAATCTGACAAAAATATATCTCCCTGAATCTAAAAATTTTGTGGATAGAAAAGAACCTACATTTAGTCCCAAAATAACATGAGGGATGCAGTTGCCTGGAGTACAGAAGGAAACCACATAAGTCAGTGGACCCGCACATGTGAGGGTCTAGTCGTCTTTTTCAAATAAAGAGAGAACGAGCCTGATATTGAGATGGGTAAGATGTGGAGGTCCTTTGTCGAGGGAAGCAAAGACCTTCTTTGACCAAACCTGATAATGCGCATAGATATTTCTTTTGCATGTTGGAAGAGCTAGAACAAGTTTCTTTCAGTTCATGGACAAACCTCAGCATAACAAATCTTTTTCTACTAGCTGCTGGTCTTGCATGAGCTTGTACTTGATCAAGGAAAGCGTTAGATATCAATCTGTATACGCTGTTTGTGTGAAGCCATCAACCGACAGTTCTAGTAAAGCCCGTTGAGCTGGAGAAAGACGGAATGACTTGATGTTCACAAATATTTTTCCCGCAAATGGAAAAGTAAATTTCTTTCCATAGGTTCGGTGCGTAGTACGGTGTTATAGGCGTCTTGAAGGTCAGTAGAGTCTGATCGCATAGGTTGAATTTCGGTAACGTCTAGAATCCTTTTCTGAGTTTTAAGATTGATGCTCAGATTGACTTTGTTCCTCACCTGACCGGTAAAAGCAGCGGAGAAAACGTGTAGCTGCTGGCAGGAGGACTTGTCTTATGGCTTTTCTCCAACGGGTCTTCAGTTCCGAGGGAAATGACATCCCTTGACCTGTTGCTCTCACTCCAAAGCACAGGACAAAGGAGTCGACATGAATTGAATTTCTTCTCTATTCTATTAGTCTGAGCGCTTGAGACATAGTTTCCGTCCAACCAGAATGCTTTTAAAGAAGACGAAGGGACTTCTTTTCTTTGTAGGTAGGGAATCTCCTTTTCCCTTGGCTTTAAGAAGGCTGATGACTTTTGTATGTGTGTCTTCATTAGGAAACTGAGAAAAAATACGCAAGATAAAAGGGAAAGTTTTCTGAAGAAGGATATCCGGACTGCAACATATACGTTCAACTAAGACTATCCTTTACCGATGGAATCCAGAGATTTCTGTTATACTGGACTTATTGATAGAAGTGGATCAATCAGTCACATGTTGTAATAATATCTATTTGTTTCCTCGACTCGGACTTTTATATTAACATGAAAATAGACTTCAGTGCTTGCTTTCCAACAAAGGTGAAGATAGATTGAAGTTACAATCTACCTTAGGGGTAGTCAGAAGTCCCCAGAGGATACTATTTGCATTCAGATGATGATATTTCACTAAATATGCTCAGAATCTGAGATCGAGAGAAATACAGATGATATAAAACAATGTGAGCAGCAAAGAAAACTTTAGGAGGAATATCCTCATTCATTTTGAAAAAACAGAAGATAAAACGAAGTAAATCCTTTGCATTAGAATTTGGAGCTTGAAGATATGTATCAAAAAGACAAGTTTAATCCACCTAAAGCCCAAGCTGAGAACTAGTTAGATTTAGAGTGCATTTAGTGTTACAACCGAGCCTAAGCTGGAGAACACCTGCCTTCTGGGTACGGTGCTTGTGGCTCACAGTCTGTTATAGAGTTGGTCTGTAGCCAGTTATGAGTCAGCCCTTTCTCAGTTCTAATTCTTCGCGCGTTTATATTTTCATGAAAACACTTTGTCTTGTGTCGTGAGTCGTGTATGTTATGACACAGCTTGAGGGAACAACCATCAAGCAACACGGATTTGCTTTCATTGTCATCGTCATAAATGTTCAAGCTCCCAAGCAGGTGAATCAGACGAACACTTAGGAATCTGTATGCCACTTTAAAAGAGTTTAGTCATCGGGACTAAAGTGGAGCAAGAAATTCAGTCATAACCCAGGGAGTAAAGCTTCAGCTGGCAAGAAACTGCATCAAAGACTGACATCCACCAAGCATCTCATGGGTGACTCTGGCTGCTGCAATACATGAGAGGACGTTAAGGCTACTTCCTGTACAAAACGTGCGATTACTTTATCATCTTTGTTTCAGACTCGAAGACTTTGTTCCTAAAACAAGAAATGACATGATATATAGAAAAGGCTTGAAATTATTTACTACGAACACAAGGGCAGAAGTGCTGCAATGTAAAGAAGTGAAGTAAAATGAACAAAGGATCAGGAGAGGATACTAAAGAGAGGAGAAACAAATATGGACAAGAGAAGGAGGCTAAGCTTACCTAAGAAGTTTCAAGTTTCACGTAAATGCAATGTTGAAGTGGCCCACCCTCCTTGCTGGTGACGTCGCCTTAGTGGGTCAACGACACAAAAGGAAAGTGCATGGACGAGAAGGGATAGCAACAGCTCAAACCGATGGAGTACTGTATGTACCCCAACCAAAAGCCATCAACCCAACCAGCTGTATTACCAACCCCGTCCACATGACAAAACAAAAACAGGAAAATCTAACTACCGCAGTTTATCAGTCCGATCAAAACTGATAGCGTTCTGGGGACTGGCATACGTCAAAAGACAGAATTATACTTTCATTCGGATACTCAATAACCGGAGTGAAATACAGTCCATCATGACCAAGAACTGACCGTAGATCAGCACTGGTGTCTGAGCGTTGGTATGACAGGACGAGACTAACTTGCAGCACGAGAAGCATAAGGTAAACATGGTAGGTCTGACTGTGATGATGCCTTAGTTAGGGATGCTGCCATGACCAACAAGACATTACAAACCAACCCAGCTTGTAGACATGTGAAGGTATCCTTTAAAAGGACTTGTATTCTGCTGGTACTTCTGAATATCACTTACTACTCAGCAGTACCCACAATACTCATTATCAACTGTGTGAGTAACGGATTAAACATAAAGCCGTTAGGTTCAAGTGGCTGTGAACACACACTAAGTTCGTCTCATGTTGTCCACTGTGGAGAAAGACATACACTTCGCCAAAGCTGATGAGATGTAAATAGTAAAAAGCTTGGTGACCGGTGATCAGCCACAGCCTTTCCGGGTGGAACAGGCGAGGACGCCTGAGGGAGGGGAGGCAAACTTCATACGTCCTTCATTGGCAGTCTGACCATCATTTTGTTGTTGTCTCATGAGAGAATCGTATCGCCCAGATCAGCCTAACCGTGGGTTTCCTCAGGAGTTTCCATCGTCTTCCAAGGGTGAAAAGAGAAAGGATGACGTCAGCAGATGAACAACAGTAAACAGAGAAAAAAAATTGGGATTAAACACCTGATATATATTACTTCATGTACATCCTTAGTAATCACTAGGGGTTTATCGATAATTTTCGTGGTAGTGGGCCGCATTAGTTAATTATTTTGGTGTGCTAATGACGTAAAACATTTCTGTGATAAAAACAGACAATAATATAACATACTGGCAAAGTAATCAAGCTGATCCCAGAGGATGTGTTATTATGGATGAGGAAATAACAGTGGTTTTCTCGCTTTCAGGCAGAGTTAATCCAGGTTACTGGTTACCCAGATCCTAACTGGAAGTGCATCAGGGCTGCACCCGGACTTGGCCTGGTAGTGTATCAAGGCTGCACCCAGACCTGGCCTGGTAGTGGTCTTAAGCAGTCATATAATGGTTTGGCACTGCAGGGAGAGAAGATAATGGTGGCCCCTCCCTCCACGTGGTCTCCTGCAGTGTTCTGGCACTGCAGGGAGAGAAGATGTTGGTGGCGCTTCCCTGGCACTGCAGGGGGAGGATATAAAGCAATAATAAGCAGGATTCTGTCATTGCACCTGACCCCAGTGTGTTATGTTCAATGGTTTCCTTCATTTTGTAGTGTTAAGTGTGGGTATTTTCCTTTCCACTGTGACAATGGCCTCCAGGCGCTCTTGCAGCAATAGTCGGAACAATTTCTGTTACATATGTACAGTCTTTATGCTTAATCCACGATGCATTCTGAAGTATTACTAAGCTAGTGAAAATACCCAACCATTTGTATTTTGCTTTGAAGCTGGCAGACCAAGATGAATGGTGAGCATCGCATGTTGTTTGTGTCTCTTGTAGTAGCTACTTAACACAGTGGCTCAAAGGCCAAGTAGAATGAATTTTGCGGTGTCCATGGTTTAGAGAGAGCATATAGACCATATAAGAGGCTGTTAACTTCTGTATGGAGAAGATTTTTGGATTTTCCAACAAGACAACACAGCATACAATAACCAAATATTCCATCTGCCATGAAACCAGTGCCTCATTCATTTGATATTTCAGTTCTAGTTCCACCGACCAACTGTGAGGAGATGGTAGCCTACAGTGACTATGATGAGGAAGAAGCAGCAAAAATTGCAGATGACGTATATGCGCTACATGATAAAGCTGCTCCACATATCGTCACTCAATCAGAACTAAGCGATTTAGAAAGAGTTAAATCTCTCAAAGGACATAGCTGAAATGCTAGCCCAACGATTAAACGAATATTTGTTGGCTCAAAGTACAAGAACATCTGTTTTTCGCAGCCGCTGTCAACATCTATCAAGCTTCTTTAACATGAAGGAAAGTTTGTGCCTCTGCAAAGATGTCAGTGGTTTAATGATTGAGCGTGGTGATGTACAGAACCCTGATGAGTGGCGTCTGTTTACTGATTCTTCTCAAGTAAGTTTGAAGGCTGTTCTTCTGCATAATGGTATCTCAAAGCCATCAGTTAGTTCCCTTAGCACATGCAGTATCTATGAGAGAATCACACAACATCAGTGAGTTAATCTTACCCGCCGTTTAGTACAATCAACACGGGTGGAAAATTTATGGCTACCTGAAAGTAATTGGTTTGCTCATGGGAATGCAAAGTGGATCCACCAAATACTGCTGTTTTCTGTGCTTGTGGGACACTGGGGCTACCAACAATCACTATCAAGTACAGCATTGGCCACATAGAGAAGCACACCTACTTGAAGAAAACATTGATCGAAAAAAAAACTACTGATAAACTCTAACACTGTGCGCCTTCCACCGTTGCACATAAAACCTGGACTGATGGAAAAATTCATAAAAGCTCCTCATGAAGAAGGTGAAGCATCTCAGAAGGCGAAAGAAATTTTCTCTCATTTTTCCGCAGTGTTCTCTCTGTGATGAAAACTTGGAACAATAATTGTCGAGTATTGAACTAACTTCTTGGAAGTCATTTAAGAGGTATTAAAAGGATTTTCTGGCGACAACAAATTGGGGAACTTCAAAGAGTTTGTCAGCAATGTGCGTGATAACTTCAGAGCACTGGGATGTTGCATTTCTTCAACTCTCACCTGGAGTTTTTTTCCAGGCAGTATGGGTGATGTAAGGGACGAGCGAGGTGAGCGTTTTTGCCAGGACATTTCAGTGATGGAAGGCAGGAGTCAAGGCAAGTAGAGCCCTGGGATAATGGGTCATTAGTGATTCTTTTTGCTGAGGGGGACTTGAACTTGATGTACAGGAAAGTCACGTACCATCCATCACTTTCCAACCAAAAACTACTTATATACATAACGGCTCTTAGGTTCTTAAGTTTTCAACATATATGAGGATTACTTCATTAGATTTTTATGAAGCAATTAGATACTTCCTTTATTCTTATGGTGAAAGTGCTGTGAATAAGCATGAATAAACTGCTTTCATAGTTTACAGCATTCACTTTTCTGTTGCAGTTTTATCTGATCCTTGTTGTTATGTTGTATCTACTGTGTATTAGCATGAATAAACTACGTTCATGGTTTACTGCATTATTTTTTGGGGAGCTTTAACATATATCTGTAAAAGCACACGTGTGTAACGTTATGCAATCAATTTATGAATTTTTGGATTCAGCAAATCAGAACTGGGCAGAAAATGTGCTTTTTTTTTATGTTAGAAAAAACAAAACGTCATATTATGTGCTACTGACCAATGAGAGATGACTGCGGGAGGCTGCTCCTCCCTTGTCTGACCAATGAAAGCTCGCCCCCTCAGGTCGGCGGGGCGTGACACTATGTGACGTCATCATTCCTATTCCCTTACTCGCTGGGACAGCTCAGCGGGTGAGTAATGGGTAACACGTGGAGTTCGTCAGTCTGCAGGTTCGTACTTGGGGATTTCTCCTTGATATAGAGGGCCTGGACTGTGTCTGTAGTCGGTCGAAGAGTCTAATATGGATGTCACTTTCTCCTATATGACAGAGATACTCGTGGTAACAACATTGATGAGCCAAATCCAACTAAGGAGGCCAACATTCGCTTGCCATGTGAATGCAATCTCTCTCCTTCTATATACACCTTAGATATTCCTGTGCCAAGACTCATCAACATCAGGTAGAGGATTTAGCAGGTACTGAGTATACTTCAGTCATTGTGAAGGATCTCTGTGCTTAGACTCAGGTTGAAACAAAACAAACGGCGAGGCAAAACTTAGGGTGAGGCAAGACCCAGAGTGAGACAAGTCACGCGGCAAGGCAATATTATGTTGGGTAAAACTCGGGAAAAAATATAACACAGGGTGAGGCAAGACACAATGTGTGGGAAGATACAGGGTGAGATATCATGGGTTACGACCCAGGGTGAGGCAAGAAACAAAGTCAAGCAAGAGACAGAGCGAGACACATGAGGTAAGGTAAGACCCAGGTTGAGGCGCGACACTGTTCGACAAGACGAAAGGTTGAGGCAAGACACAAGGTGAGGAAGGATAAAGTTAGGCTACACAGCATAAGAGAAGACCTAGGGCGACGCAATAATACGGACACGGTGGACCACAGAGCGAAGCAAAACCCAAGATGAACCAAGATACAGCGTAAGGCAAAACAAGATAAGGAAAGGTACAGGGTGATGCAGGATACAAGGTTAAAAAAGGACTTAGGTGAGGCGGAATAGAGGGTGACGAAGACAAGAGGTGAAGCAAAGGCAATGGTAAGGCAAGACCCAGAGTGACGCATGACACAAGTTGAGGAAAGACCGTGGGTGAAGCAACAGAAGAAGAAGAAGAAGAAGAAGAAGAAGAAGAAGAAGAAGAAGAAGAAGAAGAAGAAGAAGAAGAACAACAACAACAACAACAACAACATAGCAGAAACAATATGTCTTCCTCCGGGAGACATTCTAAACACCAAAGGCATTTATAATGACACCTTAAAGCATTAGACGTTTGTGATCCAAAGATAACTGAACTATATAACGACTTCTGATGGTGAAGCTGCAGACAGAAACTCTACTCATAATTCACGAGGAGTATTTCAATTCCCAGGATGTGGTGGTGCCTGGGAAAACATATGAGTGATACGTCACCCCGCACCAGGCATCACAAGCCTCCTTATTAGCATTCAAATCCTTTCTTAATTTCAGAGTTATGAATCTTATTAAACTCCTCAGGTCAACGGTTTGCATTTTCTTTTCTTCCACTGAGTATGATTTGTCCCCGTAATCACCACCAACGAACTAACCCCTTGAGCAGTACAGTACGATCCCTGGTTTTTAATGGTCATATTAAGAGGTGTTACCGTTGTACTCAGGACGTTAATGATATGTGCTACTGTATAAGTGTAAAAGTTATGTTATAAGCGGATATTGTGTTGCGTAATTTCTTTTCCTATGATTCTAGCACAAATTACAACTCAAGATATGTTAGACTCCATTATTTTGATTAAGTGTTCATGAGAGCTGCTGGCTGTTGTCTTAGTATTACATGTTTCCGCATTCAAACGCTCAAGGTACTAAATCTACCAGGCGAATGAAGAAAACGAATCTAAAAGATCTAAGTTGCATGCTCCCAACTAAAACACTTCCTTTGTTTTGCCTAATGCACTCCTAATTTTACAGACTTTATATCCTTCTTCGACTATCTAAACCCCTTAAAATGAGACTATGACAGCCTCTCACCCGTAAGCCGAGATCGTACTTCGAGGATTTCAACGTTCACCATAGGGAATGGTTGATTTCCTCCCATACGGATGGTGGAAGCATCGAAGCCCTCACATTCTCCATTCTCAATGATTTAGAGCAAATTATCTCCCACCCTACCCATATACCTGACCACTATGACCATTCTCCTAATATTCTGGATTTGTTTTTCACTTCTAGTCCATCTCGCTGTAAATGCACAATCTCTCCCCCAAT
>JAUUDW010256514.1:0-13926 GCA_032361385.1 Panulirus guttatus | reverse complement strand
CAATGAATGGTTTTTATGTATTATTTTTCTGGTATCAAGTTCTCAATATTGCTATATTATGTAGAAATCTTTTCTTCTTGATCTCAGTTAATCATATTGTTTTTGTAATTCTTCTTTGGATGATTTATGATAATTAAGGAGACAATTATAATAACTGACAGGTCTCGTTAGATAAGCATTGGATTCTTTCACCCTCAGGGTTGTGTCCTTTTGACAAATATATGTAACAGACCCTATACATTGAATATATATGCTCACAGCTGTACTGAGAATACTTTTGTCCCTCAGCTGTATTTAGAGGAGTGTTAAGAGACTTCTCTTACATATTTCAAGAAGGGAAAGACTTTTTTTCATGTCCGCTAGATGTTACTAAATACATAAGCAAAAATCATTGCTATCTAAAGGTATAGTTATGAGCATACTGTAATCTATTTTTGTAGTATAACAAGGCTCCTAATTTAGTAATCGTTGAGCTAAACTTGTTTCATTCTTTATTTTAGTCCTCAGTGTTCAGTATTAAGTTCTTGAATAGTTTGTTAAACAGATGACAGTCTTATACAATTTCACATCAGGTTAAACGAACTGGAATATGGGCACACACTTTGGTATGAAGCTGAGATGCAATTATAGCATAATTTGTACTGGATCTACTTACATATATGGAACTGTACAAGTATCCCATATAAATTATCAGGCATGTTTAAGTTTGTTATATAGTTACCAGAATCACAGATACTTGTGAAGTGTTAATACGATCCATATCTGTAAGATGCACATAGTATATACTTCTTAGAAGTGTTAAAGTTTAACCATTGAGGATAAGGTATCAGTTATGTTCCTGTTGTTCAGTGGGACTATCTACAGATTTTGTAACAGAGTGAGAGAGATATTACCCAGGCACAGCTAATGAAGTGAAAGCAGTGTAACCATGCCATAATAATCTAACTTCTTTCTGAGGTGGTTGAGATTTTTAATGATTCCAAAGAGAACCATGCAAAAGAAATTATTTGATATATAAAGCTGTACACACAGTAATCTAACCATCAAGAGGTTAGCTTGACAGTATTTTAGTGATGAATATAAATATTATTTATTGTCCAACAAGGAACTATACATTATTTTTTTTAAATGTTATGTTTATATAGATATATGAGGATAAATGCAGTTAGGTATGTCTGAAAAACCTTTCTTAAGGGAAAGATTTCTACTTACTCCAAACCCATTTAACACAGTTTTTAAAAAAATTACCAGCTTTCTTGTCTTTAGACGAAATTTAGAAAGTGTCACAGTAATAAAAAATTTTGCAAAGAATATTGTGTTACTGTCAACATTACCATGTAAATACACTGTGCAATGAATATGAAATACACTGATTGATAGTTTTATATATACACTGGATAAATGAAGATCATTAGACATTAAAACTATGATACATGTAATGTGCAGTAGTAACCATCGTATCTTGCCTCTTAGACTAAAGAATTAGACATTTCATTGGAAGCATCACCAAATGCAGAGAGTCTGGTTCCTCATGGTAAATCCATATATGTTTAGGTAAGATTTTCCCTCCATAAGATTTACACCACTGTGATAAAGGCACATTATTCAAACCAGAGTTTACTTACCATTCTCTTGCATTTAGTTCAACTTGCATCACTTTGTTCAGCCTAAGCTCTATGAGCACAGGCAATGTAACTTTTATTCGTGGTTATATTTGAATATTATATGACCAGTCATGAAAGCATACAATGGCTTTTACTGCACATTCGAACGTTTGACGGCTTTTGCTGAAACATAAATACTTACGGATACATACTACAGTGAACACACATGAATGCATATATACGCACATGCATACACACATACTTGAGGATACACCTTTGAGTGGTTATTTTGGAAAAATATATGATTGACTGTCTGAGCAGCTACGTTTGATCAGCTGCTTGGGGTAATTTCCCAGTATTGATCAGTTACAAGTGATAAGACTTAAAAACAGCTCAGAAGAGGTGACTTGAAGCAAGTTGCTTGCAGTCTTTGACATCAGGAGAAGTGATGCAAATGGATAACTAAGAACAAAAAGGTCAAAACAGTTAATTCATGTCTGATCAATCATGAGAGATGACTGATCACACTTAGACACTCAAGATTTGAGTGACTCAAAAAGAGGAGATTTTTGCCAAAATATTCATAGTCAGTGACTCATGAAAAGTAATGTGGGGCAAATAAACTGCAAAAATTTTTCAGTGCAAGAAGTTGCAGTTGACTTGACACATTTTCAAAAATTCACTCTTCATCCTCCCCTTGCAATTTAAAGTGGTACAGTAAATTTGGTCAATATAATGTATGCAATGTGGAGGAAAGATCATATTGTCTTTCTCTTATCTTGTATAGAGCCATAATTCATGGACTGGAATGGAGGAATTAAAACTAAGAAAAATACTATTGACAGTTGTTGGATTCCACTTTATCATCCTTGCACCTTTTTGATGTTATGACTATTCATGGATGAACCTTTCTTAGGGAGATATATTCAGAAGTTCCCATCAGTTGTTTACCATTATTAATATAATCAGTCTGTTATTGTCTGTGATACAGGCAGGAATTGTAGAAAATGAAATTACCTGTTTTTAGGGGACCACAGTTGAAGTTATTATGCTTAAAGGTAGTCTTATTAGGCAAGTGGTAGGTCTGCTGAAAAGTAGTAATTGCATTGAACACAACAGGACATATATAGTGACCGTTTCTACCTGTGATAAGAGCAGTGGTCAGTTACCGTTACAGCAGCCAGTAGTAGTCACAGATGCAAGTAATCATATTTGAAAAAGCTGCATTAGATGTTTTGCATTTGGTGAGATAGGAAAAAAAAAATCTCATGATGCAGTATATCATGAGTAGTAGAAATTTGTTAAGGTTGTAGAATGTGAAAGCTTGCTTGCGTGGTTGGCCCCATTGGAGTATTTTGCTTGCTACTAGAGCTGCAGCTTTTTATGCAAGTTCAGTTTGGGATCTGTTTATGTATTGAATATTAGTGTAGTTTCAAGGAAACAAAATATGTATTTTATGGTCAAGATTATATAAATACCTATTCTGTACCAGTAATACCTGAATTCTCTAATGAGACACTAGTTTGTATTTAGCCAGTAACTTTGTTTTTGTGGGTTATTCATATCTCCTTTTCCCTGTAAACTCTCTGTCCTACTCTCCCTCCCAACATCCCACTACTTCTTATCCTGTATTCCTAAATTGCTCTCATGTACGTCCCATTCCCAACACCATCACACCCCATACCCTTCTGCTCCTTGACCCTGTTGTTCAATACCCCACTCCCCACATATACACCTACCAGTACACCCCACTTCCATTACCTCACTATCACATGCCCATGATTTGTTTCTTATGCCTTACTCTCAACACCTTTTGAGAGAACTTAAAAGATGAACACAAATCTTGAAGCTTTGGAGATGGGCGCCCCGCTCACCCAAAGTAGTCTTGAAACTTGTCTTCGGAGTGGTTGAAGAACCTAAACATGGAAGGAAGTCTCAGGTGGGTTTGGCCTGGGAGTAGGTCGAGGCAGTGACCGGGCCCCACCTGACAGACTCCTGCCAATGGTGGCATGAGCTACAGGTCGTGATGGGTGGGTGTAAGCATGGGCATACTGTTGGTCAGTGGATGCCGGAAGTGGGCGGGGGAGCGGGGCGCGACCTCAGACCTGTTCATATTTAGCCCTATTGATGTTGCGAGCAAGGCAGCAAGCCAGTATCACACCCACAAACTGTTGAAATGGAGAGTAATTTTGTTACCAGATATGGTATAATTGTTGTTAAGAGGAAAAGTTAGAGATCACAAACTGCCTAATATATCATGACTGTCTTTGTAGGAAGAACACAGATTTCTGACTGTAAAGCTAACAATTTTCACATAAACATAAAGAATCCCATAGATCATGGGTTCTCCAAGGAACTTGGTGTGCACACTAACCTGGAAACTTGCAAAACTTAGTGAACTTATGAGGATTACTCCGGTGCTGGACTCCAAGAAGTGTACTACTATAGAGTAGCAGCCCTGTGGAATATGGGTATTGTTAAGCTAGTCATATAGAGATTAACATATATTGCAATTCCAGTCGAGTTCTAGTTACTCAAGAAGGGGAGGTCAGCACCATTATTTAAAGCTGTGTTACAGTTATACAAGTCCCAGTGAAGGTGACTCCTTGCTCACTTTGTAACCACTTGCAGTTACAGTAGTACAATAATACCTACATCACTGTACCGTCCTGCCTCAGGAATCTTTTAAAATGGGACTCCCACAGTGCTCAGGAAGTCAGCCACATCCACTGAGCTGGGCCGTAGGTCAAAATTGTAGTTATGTTGAGTGTTTGTCTTTGTGGGGTGGGCATTGGACAATTGAGGAGTAAATATTGGGTATGACGAATCTTGTGTTATGTTGAAGTGGTATCAGTAATGCTGCATAGATGTATGTTGGCCTGAATGCAGATGAGAAAGCATTTGGGAAGTGTGCTGTCAGGTGGTGTATGTCTGGTAGGGTGGGTTGTTCATTGCTTATTGAGTCATTGTTGTGTATATGTTTTTTGATAGCACCATGTTCATTGGGAAAGGGGGGATCTGTGAGTACAGGTTTCTTCAGTGAGAGGCAAGTGTATGTTGTTTAATTTTACAGTATTTTGGGGTTGATTCTTGTCCTGGTGTGGTTTAGGTGGGAGGGGTCAAATGCTGTGGTGTAGAACTGGATGCCCAGTATACTTAAGTGAGTTTGTACTGAAAGTATTTATATTTTGTTGTACAGGTGTTGAGGCTTTGTGGATTTTAGGCAACCAGTGATTGATCTGTGAGCCTTGTTTTGAGTTATTTTGGTTTAGATGGGGGTGTTACAGGCAGGTGAGAGAGAGACAGACAGCTTAGGGAGTTGGAACGACATATGGTCATTGATATCATGTAGGCCTGTACATGTATGAGCGTAATGAAAAGTGAGTGGAGTTATTTCATACAGCATCTGATGCTGTTACACTACAATAATGAGGAAGACACTTTGATTATGGAGATCAAATCAGGTGCACAGATGATACATAAATCAATGAGGCTTGCCATTAAGTGAAGGACACTATCGTGGTTTAAATGATGCACAGTAAAGAAAATGGTATACAACAAATTCCAGATGGACAATGTAAAAACTACCCTATATCCATTAGGATGAAAGTATGAGTGTTGAAAGACTAGACAGTAAAAGCTGCTATCCTTACCTGAGGATATAGAGCAACACAGACATTGTCCTGAAGTTCCTTGCAGCAGGAGTCTGGGTATGGTGGATCATGGCTCTGGCCATAGGGCATGGCCACCCAGTCACTTGCATTCTGAATACCACAACACTGAAGCTGAAATATTTAATTGTGATTCTTAGCATGCCAAGTATTCTGACCTTGTGACAAATGAATAAAAAGTGATAGTAGTAAGAAAGAAAGGGCAACAAGTGTTTATAACAGATAAATGTAAGAAGTACTTTTTGAAGACTTTGAAAAGCAAAATGTGGACATATAGGAAAACTATAGACTGTGGGAAATAGAGGTACTAGAAAATGATGTAGGAAGTGGGGGGAGTGGGAAGTGTAGGCGTAAAGAAAATGAGGGCAAAAAAAACTGACAGAATGGGAAACAGAGTTTTAGAAACTTTTTTTATGAAAATAAAAGTGAGAAGGGTGAAGTACGTGTGTGGAAAAGATGAATATGAAGGTTAGAATATGGAAAGTTGGTAGAGTAAGAGAGCTAAAGCTTGAGTAAGTGGCAGCATTGGGAAAGTAGACACACATAGGGCAGTAGGGTAAGTGAAAATGTTGGCATGGTAAATTAGGAGTAGGGGAATGTAGAGAAATGGAACAGTGAGAAATAGGAAAGTATTGAGGAAAAGGAACATTGAAGTATGTGTAATTGGGGGAATGAAAAAATGGAAATATGGGAAAGTGAGGATGTGGGAAAATGGATACATGAGGAACTGAGAGACAAAGAGTATGGAAAATGAATGGCATAGAAGAATAAGCTTTGGAAAAGTGAAAGTACTAGTGACTGAATATCGAGAAGTGAAGGTTTGAACGGATAGAGCACTGGGACAATAGTGTCATAGGGAAAAGGGGTTATGAAAAATTTGACAGTTAGATAAAAGAAGGGATGGGAAAATGAAGATGTGAGAAACTGGGTTTGTTGGAATGGAGGTATAGGGAAGTGTAGACAGTGCTTGAATTGTAAAACTTTAACAAAGATGCCATCCTTTTATTTAGACAAGGAAGGGTGATTATATGATCTAGAGTTAACAAGGTCTGGAAAAGTGAAATTTGGGTATATGGAAACATGGAAAGTAATTACTCAGCAGTATGATTTGGCTGTAAGACTCCAGGGTTTGGAGACAGGATATGAGACCTTACGAATGAGTTATGCAGTGTCAGTATGGATGTTTTGTAAGTTGCTCTTGGTAGTAATCATCTTTATAGTTTGGAAGATCCTGTGGCCTGGATTCCCTGATCTAGTCTCAAAAGGTTCAGTCTCACCTGATCCTATGAAGGAAAATGCCACTAAATGGAGGAAAGCTGAAACTGTAATATCTTTCATTAGGGTGATTTGTAGGTTATGCTGCATATAGAATGTCTACCTAATGATGTATGAGTTAATGCCAGTTCATAGGAAATCAGCTATAGATTCTAGGAAATCATCCCATTTAGATTTTGCTATGTATATCTTTCTGTACATCCTTTTCCCGGTTGGTGCAGTTCAGAAAACCTCACAGGTGAAGAAAATTATGTCTACAGTTTGAACACTTTTTCAGTGGATGCCATGTATCAAGAGGACTAGGAGAGGAGGCTGATCATACTATTTAGATAGGCAACCTCTCTGTTTAGCCTAGCAATTTGACCTTAGTTAAACTTGCAGTCAAGCACTGGTCAGTCTGACATTATTGTTTGTAGCCTGGAGATCACATGTGTCTAGAGACCTAAATACAACCCAATAATTGACATCACAAGCTACCTTATCACATTCAGACAGAATTTTACTGTATTCTCTCTTGGCCTATCCCATCTAAGACTGAGCCTTACTATATATAGACTAGATTATCAACTATGTAAGCAGATGGACTTGCTATGTATGGACTTGTAACCTTAATGCATAAAAGGTGGCAGGACTGTTTTAAATGTCATCCTAACCTGTTTAGCCAGGCAGTCTTTCTATGTTCAGACTTAGAACCTCAAAGTGTTTCGAGTGCATCATTACCATATTCTGGAGGTTGTCAACAGCACTGGTCATGGTTGGGGATCGTTCGTACTCTGTGAAGGCCCGGGTGAGCCCATCTTCATAACCTGTTTTCAGGTGCTTCCTGTAGGCCCAGGTGCTCACTCCAGACCCTACCATGATGACGAAGATCACCAAGAGGAAGGCTGCGTACTGTTAAAATGGCAAAATGTCAGTAGGGGAATGAGGACTGGCTTGTATAGATTAAAGGAGCAGTTTATAGGAAGAAATTACTAAAGGAGGTTAGTATCACACCACAGGAGCAATAATAAGAGCATATTAAGAGAAGAAGACCTTTTTCAGACATAAAGAGCAGACTCCAAGAGTACTCCAAAAGAGCTCATGACAATAGTGCACTATTAAAAGATACCACAACAGCCCTGTACATGGAGAGAGAAATTGCCAAGAACAAACCACTAAACCAAACTTTGAAAACATACCATAAGACCTGACTAAATAATCATTTTGCAGGACCAGAATATGTGTACAAATAGAAGTAAGCAAAGTAGAGCATATGAGTATACAAAAACAGATCAGAGTAGTATATCACACGAGAAGAAAGACTGGCTCTGATGAACATTATGTAGATAAAACAGAACAGATTCCAAAACTAGGGCATGTGACCATAGCATATGAAGATATCAAAAGAATATATTACTGCAATAGGCCATTACAGCAGTTTTCAGAAGCAAATCACAGTGGAAGGTTGAATGAATGAGTAATGTAACAAGACTACAAAAGTAGATTTCAGATGTAACTTTAAAGACAACACAGATCAAAAACAGTAAAGGATGAGACTGCAAAAAAGACATGACCAGATAACATGAAAATCATAAAGATGTAAAATGAGCTGAATATACCATGTTTCAGCCATCTTGACTTATAAGTGCTTTAACAGGCATTCAGTAAATTAAGGGGCAACAGAGGATCACTATCTAAGCTCTATGTAGTATTAACTTAAATGTGCCATGGGAACAGTCTGTTTACGATTAGGTTACTGGTATTATGGATATTCAAGTTGTATGACATTTAAACCATCACAGAAGTATTGGTGTGGTGCACTAGAATGGCCATCCTTAATGAAATTTTATAATAATTGAAGGTTGTGATAAGAAATAGTGCAATAACTTATAAAACAAATGAACTTGAGCCAGTAATGAACACTGTCAGTAATCATTATTCACCAAGGAAGTCCACGTTTTTAAATGCCACATTTCAGAGTTACACCTGTGGTGAAAGCATAGAGGAAGAACTACACATACATATTGTGCTTTTACATTGAAAGTTTGTTGAATATACCCGCAACAGGCCCATCACCTTTTGGCTGTGATATTTTGAAGTAACACTTGGAGCAAACTAGAGTGGTCCAAACTCCAAAGGCATGCACCCTGGGATTTTTTTTTTAAATATTGTCTATAAAGCAAGTAATTTTCATTAATTTTAAAACCAAGTATTGCCTGTTTCCTGTCACTAATTGTAGGAAGAGAATACTTGCAAATGCAAATGCCCTAACTGTCAGCTTATATTTTCTTTAACCCAGATATACTTCAAATGTACAGCCATCTTTTGTATGTTCTTAGTTCACATCAGGTTTCACTACACCTTATTATATGTTACTGACATATAAAGCTTGCAGTTATGTAGACTTTAATATCTTAAACTTAACAATCTATCCAGCATAATACTTCTGAGTTTAACATTTTTATTTGCTCCTTTAAATTTTTGGAATAATCTCACCAGCATAGTACTTCTGAGAATGTTTGACATCTCTATATGCTCCTTTAAATTTCTGGAACAAATTATAACCCTTTAGTCACTGGTAAAATTGATTACATGTGATGCAGTCTTTAATTCGAGAGTTAGGGCGCTTTCTTCTTCCATTTAAGGAGTGTTCTTTCATAATCAGGAATAAGCAGAACCAGCTAGAAAATGTGATATAGTACATCCACTTTTCATATATAATGAGGAATCAGTATGTGGCATCACCATTTCAAATGCACTGTACTCATGTCTCCACATAGCACAAGTACAGACCAGTGTGGAGACTAAGCTTTCATGGCAAAACATATGTCAACATGGAGGTAAATGCAATAAATTCATCTCAACTGATAACCACATGAAACGGGAAAAAGTAAACTGAGCTTTTGGCGATTTATTAGGAACCAACCATTCCTGACAGGCAGAACACCGAAGGAATGTGTATAATGTTTGACTGCGGAAGCATTCTAGATTTGAAATACAATAGCTGAAGATAAGAACAGAAATGATCCAAGCTTGAACAAGTTGAAGACTTAAAAACCACAGCTACCGTAGCGAAAGACAGCAAACCTTTCGAATGAACTGGTATATAGAGACCATAAACTGGAAATATTGTATGAAACCCAGGAAAAGGAAGAAAGAGCCATCAGTGAGAGAGAAAAACCAGGATATTTCTATTTAGATGCAAAATGCAAACTGAGAGCTGAAAGTTCCATTGGCCTACTAAGAGCAGAGGTCATAAACACAGATGAAAGAAAAGAGTAAGATTGAAAGATCAGAGTTCAGTAGGCTAGAAATTAATTTAAATCACCCTAAGTATACATGACCCCAACAACACTTTCTAAATTGCGATCCTCCTGAGTTACATTACTGTCCCAGTGGTATGTATTCTTTCCTTATCTGTGATACATAAAGACCAAGTGAGGTATCCATGAATAGACAAGCTGTACCCTAACCACAATGACATGATCTCCAGCTTTAGGCATAAGGTCCCCAACATGGCCTCCATCACAAATGATACGGTCTCCAAAAGCAGTCACATGGTCTTGAAACTTAGTTCTGAGTCTAACCCAGCACTAACTAAATGTGGTTCATCTTGTTGTGTTAGTTCAGAGTCTAACCCAGCACCAACTAAATGTAGTTCATCTTCGTTGTGTTACACCCCAACCCTAGTAATGTAGTCCCAAGGCTTCGGTCTGTACCACTTTATCCCTGGTTTGTGGCACTCCAAAATCCTAGTAGGCTATTGTTACAGTATTTAGCCTGTTTATGTCGAGTCCCACCTTTAATTATGTTGTATTTCAGCTAATGAGTTTCCTATTCCTTGTTTTATAGGTAATAACGCTTGATATGTTCATTTATAACATGGTAACCAGACAGTCCATGTGGGGATTAGTAGCTCACAATGTAGAGGAGTACGGGCTGGCCCTTGGCAGTGCAGCAGCAGGCGAGGAGTCCAAGAAGGAGCATCAGGCTGCCGGTGGCGACCAGGACGTAGGGCGCCGTGGCGGAGAACTCGGCCGACACCTCCACATACTTGTACACCTCCACCTTTACTAGGATCCCTGCTGCTAGCACCACTGCTCCCATCACCTGCGACAGAGAAGAGGTTATTGTCTAGGGGCAGAAAAGGAAAGAGATGATGTTTGGCGGTTGTATGAGTGCAGGGAAGGGGTTAGATGTGGAGGTTCTGTGGTTTGGAGAGGGATTTTATGGTTGGGGTTGTGTCTGTGATAGTACATAGAGCCAATACAGCATATGGGTAACATAATCTATCTTGCAATGAGGTTACATACTGCAGGAATTGAAGATCATTATTTCGGATGACATTAAAAAAATGTCTTCTTGAATGAGTCTGATGTTTTGGCAATAACATTAGCTGTCAGCTTATTCTTCATTACTGAATTATTGTCTCCTATTTTACTTAATTCTTTCCATTATGTTTTAGGTATGTGGTGGTGTGTGTGGGTCACACTGTGGCAGGATTTGTTTGGGTTTGCCCACGTATTAATACCTGACGTGTGACCTGACATATGTGACCCAAATTTATGATCTGTTTTTATGGCCTAGTGGATGGGGTTCGCCTACGTTTCATATGATGGAAACTAATTTATGAGTACATTTCGTAATGATGGAAACATGACTACGCATACGTCTCGCAAGATGTAAAGAACTTCATGCCTACATAACGTAAGATAAAAAGAAAAAGAAATGGTTGGACGAGTTGTATTGGCTACTCACTTGTTCATCTTCGGTAAATGAACTCTTTTCCCAACAGAAATTTTGCCAGAGGTTAGTCGTGCTTCCCTGGTCCCAAATTTTAACTAACCTGTTTTTGATACGGTTAGTCTTCTGATATAAAGTATGCTGGTGTCATATCTTTGTAGGAATCTCAGATGTATCTTAGTATTCCTAATTTGACATCTGCTTTATTGTATTTCTATATACTTGTATACCAGTTCCTCTCATTTATCATTGATAACCCTGTTGCTTATACCGTACTTATTATAGATTGCACATCTTCAGCTGTTCTTCTTAACATCATTTTTACTGTTCTCCAGTATAATTTATTCTGAATATGCTATTTCTATGCTTTTAAGTAAAGTTCTCTCTCTTGCCTTATAATGTAATCACCTGTTGTAAGTATAAAATTGTTTTCGAAAAATCTGAGCCCTAAGGATCTTGACACTGTTACTATTTTGAGGAGTCTTACTTAATCGTATTTCTAACGACTACACATTATTTTTCATAACATTTTCGTCAACATTCACCAATTTTGCGTCTTGGTTTATAATCTTATGACTCGAATCCATCATAATGCTTGTGTTTATTATACGTGCAAGTTATTCAAAGTAATATGAAAGTGTCATAACTATGGCAATAACTTGACGCCATCACAGTTAAAAGAGTTTACCATTTTTCCTGTCGCCTCCCTGCGGATTACAGAGACGGCAGACGCCCTGTCTGGTATCTAGAGAGCAGAAAGCGTCCTCGGTAAGTTTCCTTTCTTACAGGGAGCATAAGAAGAGCGACTGAAGTCAGCGTCAGGTAAATCTCAATGTACGATAATTGAGTGGATTCAGTGGAACATGGTTTAGGTTGTCATTCATGTCTTGAAGTATCGTGCATGAGATTTGTTTTTAGGACAGTGTGTGGAGGAGTCATATTTTGGGACATTGGATTGCACTGTATGTTGGAGAAGTGTAGTTGTGTGGTTTGTTAGTTATGTGGTTGTGTGTACTTCAAAGCTGGGTTTATGTGTGAGAAAATATATACTTTTTGGGAGGAAGGAGTAAAGTTTTGGAGTTGTATTGGAAGGGCTAGCAGCTCATATGTGGTATAAGAAAATTGAAGCATATTTCGTCTAAAACACATATATTTCTTTGTTCCAGATACAGGAAAATGGCTAAGACTGCAGAATCAGAGCCTTACGGATGAAAACAAGAGGTCTGCACCACTATAATAAGGTGAGTATATTGAAGGTTTCGTTGTTAGGTTAGGTCATTCAGAAACTCAGTAGTACATAGCATGTGTCTTGTGTGTATATATATATATATATATATGTACAAAAAAATTTATTAAAATTTTTATTTCTGAAATGGGAACTGGGTGAAAGCATTTATTTTTTGCGCCTATTGATTGGAAAGAAATTTCTTTTGAAACGGGCTAATGCTGTTATTTATGTTTCTTGGTAAAATTGGTAAGTAATTGTGCCATGTGGGCAGTGTATTTAGCGTGAGCCAGTTATTTGTACTTTCATTTGCTCTGAGGTTCTATATCATCATTTATGGGAATCAAGATTTTCTTTTCACTCATTTTTGGTAAGTCACTGTTTACTTGTCTCAGCCCGTTTCTTATTAGCATATATTATTCATAACAGTAGCTTTGCATGTTTTTGCATTGCTTGAATCTATTTGTTATTCAAGAGAAAAGTTTACATATATAGTTACCTGTACTTTTTTGTCTTGCTTTTGAGTTTTCTTGTATGTCTGTCTTACTGTGATTCTTATGTTATAGCATTGCACAGTGTCACTCATCATTCATATCTCTTCTGCACCCTTTATTGCATCAGTTACTACTATTGTGTAATCACATGAATTTTCAGTCAATGGGGGGTTGACAGAAATTTTGAAAATACTTATTTTTTTTTTTATTATGGGGTTTTATATTCATTTAATTTCGAATCATATGTCATATTCAGTTACACTTTATTGTTGCTAAAAATATGTTTATAGATCAAATTTTTAAAACTTATTCTTATGGATGTTTACTGCAGTAAGTAGTTATTCTCAAAAGCATGATATGATTCTAACTGTATCTACTTTCCGTAGGCTCTTTTATGCTGGAGCAATGGAAGGTCAGATGCCCGAGATCCTGACAATGATCCAGGTTAAACGTATGACTCCTGCCCCAGCAGTTTTGTTCATGTCCTTCCTCAGTCTTGTGTACCTTGGCTCAAGTAACATCTTTGCCCTCATCTCTTATGTTGGCTTTGCCACCTGGGTAAGTGAAGGTTTAAATGCAGTTTGTTGATATTGATTAAAGTGTGTTGAGATAATGTAGTACAGACACATTATTGTCGGGTAATAGTTGGCATTGGCATACACACATATATACATACATGCACATATGCACAATACATACATATGCATCTATATACATACACATGCATATACACATGTACATTCCATACTTGCTTGCTTTCATCCATTCCTGGCGCCACCCCACCCCACAGGATACAGCATCGCCACCCCCTTTGTTGGTGAGGTAGCTCCAGGAAACAGACGAAAATAGGCCACATTCACTCACACTCAGTCTCTAGCTGTCATGTGTAATGCACAGAAACCACAGCTCCCTATCCACATCCAGGCCCCACAGAC
>JAUUDW010256403.1:0-13926 GCA_032361385.1 Panulirus guttatus | reverse complement strand
GCCATATATATATATATATATATATACACATAATGCATGTATACACATTCATATACCTGTATTTGTATACAGTCTTCATATCGCATTATAATCTCTCATTTCGGACTGGGCACGCCCACCCATTATATGTCTCTCGAAACGCCAACTTCGGCTAATGGGAGAGCTTAATGGTCGTCCTTGGGCAGCTCTAGCACCCCATCTCCTTGGAAATGGTACAGTTTCGCTGGACAGCATTTCTTCAGAGGTCTCGTTCGCCACCAGTAATGAGTTCTGCTCTCACATTTTGAGTGGCTCTTCTTCCGCCGCTCTTTCAGCCAGAGTGGAATCAAAACCCTTATTAATACTCTATTAAGTCTCCTTACTTTACCTCTCTTGAGTCATTGCTGTCCATCCGCTTCCGGTTCATTGCTCTCCATCTCCCTGTTCTACGGGTATTATTTCGGTTTCTGCCTCTCGCGAGCTGTCTGATGTGTGTCCCAGCCCCTGACACCAGGACCTGCGGCACACGTATGGTTACTGCTTCCCATAGTTATTGTGTGGAGGCAAACCATACGAGGATTGACCGTTGTGATACAGCGTATTTTTTTTCCTCACTCAGTGAAGCTTAGTCTCTTTGTTCATCTTTCCTTCTTCCTCTGTTTTTTAAACTTCCAAGAGTCTGCTCTCCAGCCACATGCGAGTCTCATACAACTGTGCTTCTTTAGATAGGAACATAATTCTTTGTTGCCTCCTTCCTGTGTTCCTTTTTTTGAAAAACAGGATGGAAGGGTTTTCAGCCCCCGCTCCCGCCCCTCTCAGTCGCCTTCTGCGACACGCAGGCGATATGTGGGCAGGAGTCTTTCTTCCCAGTCTCCAAGGATAATTTGATAATGGTGATGATGATAATTCTAAAAGCAGAATCTTATAACGTCCTACTTTAGGAAAATAAGGCGAATGATATAGCTTACACTTGCAGATGTGAGTTCACCTTTTTTTTTATTTAGTCTGTTCGCTCTCGAACTTCGTTCTCATCCAGGCGAACTTTTGATCCCTAAATATCAACCGAGTCAGTGTAAATTTCACTGCACAAGCCGAAGCAACTTCCCTTGGTTCTGGCTACCGAGCTGTCTGACACACCAACACCAGCATCTGTCAAGGAAATGTCGAGGTTGATGGAACACAGTGGTTGCCTATCACATTTGTAGAGTGAAATTCGTGGTCCAATAAATTATATATTGTTGCAAATGAAATTTGTATAAGAACAGAAACTGACTCGGTAATTCATATCACTATGTGTTAAAAAATCTTGAGCCCGACAGTGCAGCCTTTGAGCACCGCTTGGATACGATAGCCAAGCCTTTTGACCTGACCTTCTTCACATGTCAGGTCAGAAGAGACCAGACCAACATAAACCAAGGGTCATGACTTCTTACCCAAAGGATCGTACCGTCGTGCTAAAGGGTTTGATGCATCAGACATCAGCTTCATTCGCCGTGATATGACTGTAAACTGACGTGAGTCTGCCTCAGTCAGCCCTCGAGTCCTAGACGGTTAGGGAGTCGCTTCGAGGAGCACCATCGTCGACCCGCATGGTGCTACTTCGATTCATGCCCCTGTCCTGGTAGAAGGGCGCTTGTGATCCTGTCCCGTTAAGGGCGCTTATGAAACCCTTAACATAGATTGGGTTTAGGTCCGAAGCCCCGGCGTTCTTCAGAGAGAACGTTTACATCCATATCTACAAGCATACAAAGACAGGTACACAAACACGGGCATCTCGTGTCTTCTCACAGATATTTGCTGAAAATAGACAGATATTCACAGACGTACAACAGAGAAGTGCTCACACACACACACACACACACACACACACACACACACACACACACACACAGATGGGAGAGGAAGAAAAAGCGAGACAGAGAGCAAGAGCGAGACTAAGGGAGAGAGAGAGAAAGAGAGAAGACTAGCTGGCGAGCCAGCCAGCCAGCCAGCGGCCGGGAGAACGTCTCTCGCACAGGGAAGGGGACCAGGAAGCGTCCGCCTCGCCAAGAATCCCACACCCCAGGAAATTACTGACAAACTCGGTGAGGAAGAAACGAGAAGCGACTGTAACTTTAAAACTTGAAAAGAAATAACGCTGGTAGGCTACAGAGGGCAGGAAATTCCCGCCGGGTTCTCCCTAAAGATACCGCCACCAGGAAGCCCCGGGAAATGAATGAATAAAATGTTAAAAGGCTGAGAGAGGCGAGAGAGACACTCTTTAAGACGAAGACGAAAGTAAAAATGGGATTATGTAAAAGAAGAAAATGTTTTAAGACGGGAATACTGTAAATTTTAATGAATGCTGGAAGTTGATTAAAGCAACTTTAGGCAAAGAACAAATTTACTTTCAGAGGAAGTAAGAAAACTTTAGCGAAAGTCCTTTGAAGAAGAAACAGAAGTTTGAAAAAATCGAGGAAAACCTCTAAAACAGGAATCAAACTGGAAGGTTTCATGAGGAACCAAACCACTTGAGATTAATCTTCATAAGGAATGAAACAGATGTGATCATAGAGGATTGACGTAGGAAAGAGATTTGAAGATGTATTACTGAAATACAAGAAGAAAATCATTTTAGTTACCGTTCAGGTAATATTGCCGGCAAAGTCGAGGTGGATACGGTACTTCCAGACAAGGTCCACGTCTCTTTACTGAATATAATACATAAAGACAGGCCATAGTCTTGTAACAGTAGGTTTCGCCTCTAAAAGAAGAGAAATCTCTTCGGCTGCAATTCGTTTTCTTTCATTCAGACAAACTGTGGCTCAGTTCAAGAGGCGGCGGCTCTTTGTCTCGCCGAGAACCAGACGGGCTAGGCTGTTGGAGAGTCTGCCTCGAGATGTCGCAGAAGCCGGGCGCCTTCAGTCATCCCGGCGTTTGCTGAAAGGTTCCTTGATGACAGCGCCAGACCCCCAGTACAGTTCCATGCTGACACAGACAGAGCAGTTCTTGCTCCTGAAAGAATTATGATGTTACGTTTGTCATGAAGATGTCTGTATTTTCTCTTCTCTTGCCTGCTGCCGATCGTCACAAAATGTGTTCTGATAACTCACAGCTGTGCAATGTCATACTTTGGATCTTAAATGCTTTTACTTTACTTATTCCAAAGCACGTAAGATCGATAAGTGATGCGCGAAATCTACACACGGTATGGAATCAGTCGTCTCTTTGGCTACCACCAAGCGAGGAAGACCATTTCTTTCTGAATAATGTCTTACGATTTCCTGGAATCCCATTAGTGAGGCAGACCTTGGTATTTAAGAATCAGACGAGCTATGTATCCCGACTCGGTGTAGTTTATTCATTGGATGGCAACTTTGCAGTGTCACTCGCAAGCCTGTAATGTATTGAATAAAGTCTTAGGACTTGTGAAGACTTGAGTCTGCGTTCCCCGGACCCGTACTAATATGCGGGTATCAGTGTTACGTTCTGTTTTAAAGCCGACATATGCCTCTATTGGACCGTGCCGAAGGTTGTAGGAGATGTACTGAGGGGTGACGCGGGAGCAGCTGGGGCAAACGGAATTATCTAAAGCTGCTGGAGTTCGGGAGTTTGTTTTGAGGTGAGGTATATAGCCAGGAGAATTCCCTCGCGTTATGGTCGTGGAGTTAGTTTGAGAGAGGCGTTTAGGACTAGTGTTCTGGTCTGTTTCTTCCATAATCAGCCGCAAGCGGGACGTCGAATTGGCTTTTAATCTGCGTCTTCTGTTACCGTAGGGTTAGACTACGGTAGGGATAAATCCCGCTTGAAGCAAAGGAGAAATATTCTAGGGAAACAGTTGATGTCTTGAAGTATGTCCCATCAACAACTGCAGTGATGGTACTTATACTTTAAAGTTATAGCAAAGAGTAATCAATGAAATTTGAAAATGAGAGAGGTAACCAGCAGTACTGATACAATTAATGGGCACGAGAGACAAACTAACTATATTTCTATTCGACATTTAACTACAGTAGTGGCAGGTCGAACAGCATACCAGCAGTAGTAGTGTGAAAAACAGTTAACCAACAGTAGGGCTTCCAGAAACAGTTAATTCAGCCAATAGTGGTGCTTTGAAGAAGAGCATTCACCAACAGCGGTCGTCAACAGGAAGTGTTCCCTCTGTACCCTGAGAGAGGAACAGCTGGTGGATACTGGAAGCCGTCAGGGTAGAAGGGCGTGGCAGGTGGCGAGTAAAATTCTGTTTTAGGACTTCAGAGTGACGGTACGACACTTGGGTATAATAGCCTAGTATGATGACCTGAGTTTTAAAGAGTTTAGTTTAAAGGTGCTCCAGGGATCAAATATCAGCGCGAGCCTAGTCATTGAACTATTTCACACGTTCGAATCCCCGGCGACGTTGTGAGCTAGGCGGCAGTTGGGAGGACCACTCACCAAACCCTGTTGTGATGTCTGTAGGAGGATCACAGGTGTAGAGCTGACTTTGGGTGCTAGCCTGAAAACCATACATGTAACCGGAATGCATTCACCTATATCAAGACTAGTTCATGTTATTTGATTACGTTCCGTTCATGGTGTTCGTATTGGATAGAACTGATTATTTCGGAGCGTCCATAGTAGGGGTAGAAGCTGCTGTCTCTATTTCTCTGCCCTGACTGTGGTGTGCCGTTTACACTCTGAATGTCCCGGTCATGGTGTGATCTACCCTTCCTTCATTGCCCGGGTCATAGTGTAAACTAACTCCTCCCCTCCCTATTCTTTCACTGCCCTAGTGACAGTGTAAACTTAGCGCTCCTTCACTGCCCTAATCACAGTGTAAACTACCCCTCCTTCGCTGCCCTGATCATAGTGTAAACTAACTCTTCACTGAGAAATTCGCCCAGCGTTCTCAACCCGAAAGAATGGACGAAACTCATACCCCGAGACAAATTCAATGTCTGTACTTTCTTTTCCCCCCATTTTGTGGTCAAATAGTTTTTTTTTTTTCCTCTCAATGTATGGAGGTAACAAAAATCATATACGTTATGTACGGTCATGACGTGTTTTCCTGAAGGTGTGGAGGCTTAAGAGGCCACGCCTTGCCTCCCGCGTTGTCAAATACAAGTGTTCGCCCGTGGATCAAAGCGATCGCTAGTCTTAACAGCGTTGCGTTTTGCGTTAGGTGTCTGTCATAATGTACTGTAACTCTCATAAGCCTTCATATTATATCTCGGTGTCTCTGTAATCTATTGATATGTGTATCAGGCAGTAAAATTAATCTTACTTCTATTCGTGTAAAGTGAGAATATAAACATTTTAACAATACTGTTTAGGTCTCGACATTTCCGAAAGAATAACAAAATTTCACCCTTTGAAATAGGCTTCAGAAAGGAATGGAGAAAACGAACCCACAAAATATAACCGGAAAATGGCATCAGAGTTCCATCTCTTGGACATTGATTTTTCGAGTGGGGTTAAAGTAAGTGGTGTGTGGTGGGGGGAGGAAGGGGAGGGGGGAGTGGGCGTGGCTTAAGGGCGTGGTCCTGGCTCGTCCGAGTCTCCGCCTCTCCTGCAGTCGCCTCACGTCGTCCCACCTTACAAAACACACCTTCGCAACGCTTTGTGTGGTTCACCAGGCGCTACACTGATGTGTACAATGCGGTCTGCTATCCAGCTTGATTAGTCAACCCAGAACGTTGATTAGATGTCCAAGTAGTTGTCTCATCTCGAAAACGTTTCTCAGACTGTAAAAGACACCTTAGGCTCCAGAAAACGTCAATGTGAACTATAGAAAACGTTATCTAATCATCTTTTCTGGACTACGAAACGTTACATTGGCCTTGCGGACGTTGGCATGACCTTTAAAAGTGTCAAGTAAACCTAGTAAATGACTTACAAAAATTTACAAGAACCTCCAGCGATATCGGGCTCTTGGCTCCAAAATGTTTGATGGCCAAAATGTTTCTAGGTTCAAAATAAAAATGTCTGTTCTGTGGAACGTTGTTGGTTAGCCTAGGAGGTGGATGGAAAAAGTAACCTTTCAGACTGATTTGAAAACTGATATCCCGATACGACTTTCAGTTCTGTTTTATTCATCACCAGTACATTGCATGTTGTCACAGCTCGGACTGAGGCGCTGGTTTTGTTGTCTTGCTTAGAGTGAGACTCTGGTTCTGTTGTCAAAGCTCAGAGTGAGACGCTGGTTCTGTTGTCAAAGCTCAGAGTGAGACACTGGTTCTGTTGTCAAAGCTCAGAGTGGGACGCTGGTTCTGTTGTCAAAGTTCAGAGTGAGACGCTGGTTCTGTTGTCAAAGCTCAGAGTGGGACGCTTGTTCTGTTGGCGAGGGATGAAGCTCAGTCGGACTTTGTCTAACACAGGATCTTGGTAGCTCGAGACGTCTCACAGAAAACATATCGTTCCGCCGCATGATTCTCCTTTCGCCAGTATTACGTTCTTTCCACGTCCGTCCTGGATTTCCCTCCCCGACTCCATCTAAACAGAGCTATAATTTCTAGTTACTGTCTTGGAAACTTTTTAATCGTTCTTTCGTTTTCCTCCTGCATATGCTTTCCTGCTTACAGTATATAATAGCCTTTGTTGGGATCTCTCCTTCCCTACTGGATGGTGAAGAAATGCAGTCCCTCCTGAGGGCCATTTTCCACTGAAAGTTCCTGCCACTGTGGCCCATTGACTGTCTCCAGCTGTTATACAGTTCCATTCGTGTCCTATGTTAGTGGTCCCAATACGTGAGTTCTATCCTGGATGATCCTTGTTTACATATTACCTCAAATAATATTTCATACCTGGTAAATGTGAATTATCTGCAAATGCCATCATTTCATCTTAACCCTTCTTATATTCCCATCTTATTAGATAACGTATGTACCTCTGGTTGACCTCACTACACCCAGACTAAACAACCCTGTTCTGCTCTCCCATCAAAGTCCATCTGATGAGGCTAAAGATTTACATATGTGATGTTCCCATCTTCAGTCTGTTTCCACTTTACTAAATTTGGACTGATATCCTTTTGCCGTAAAACAAGACTACAGCCCATTGTGTCTGTGTGTCTGTATGTCTTTCTGTGTATTCTCTTATATATATTTCCGTCTGCCAATGTTTCTACAGCCTACTTCTCCTCCTGGAGGAGTCTTCTGCCCTCTGGAGACGTTTGTCGTCTCCAACATCAAGAACTGCTAAAGCATTTCGGAGACTTTCACCTATAACGTGACGAGATCCCTGAAAATCCCCGAAATGCCTTCGCTTTCAAAATCTCTCCGTTCTCTCCGAGTGTAATAAACCATATTTATAGCCTTTACTAGTGTTCCCACCTTTCTCTACCGTGCTTTACTGTTAAAGTATACCAGTGTAGAATTTTTCGGGGGAAAGTCTTCCTGCAAGAAGTTCCCCTCTCCGTTTTCTCTAAGATTAGCAGTGAGACAAACTGCCCTGACCTGCCCTACGTTCTCTCTGTTTGTTGTGACGTAGTTTTGTTGATGTTTGTGACGTCACAGGCCCGCCGTAGTTTTCATTGTTTGTGACGTCACATCCGCCACTAGCTGCTTCTCTTAATGTTGCTTCTCACCAAACCCGACTCTGTGCACCGCCTGGGAGACCATTGTTGCCCACGGGGTAAGGTAAGGTTCATTTGATTCTTGATCTGTTACTAACTTTGTATATTTGATGTTGATTATAGGAACACTCATTTGTTTAGTATCCCTCGGTTTCATCATTCGCCTGATCGTTTTCAGCATATTACACACTTGTGTAATAAGTTTCATTCATTTCATAAATTTTCTAACAACACCTGTTTGATGAGACCTGATACATTCATAAAATTATGTTTTTTCCCTCCGAATTCCTGTAGGAGATTATTTTATATAAGAGGAAATCAATTCTGCATAGTTTATCCTTGATGAAAATCCGTTTTCTCTCATATCTTCCATGGAGGAATCAATCATTCCATGCAGCCATATGATTATGAAACTGTTGATTATGATTACAGCTAAGACATTTGTGCAAAAAAGAAAAAACAGCAAATGTCGTTATTTGCAATCCAGTTATATCACACTTTCTTTGCCGTCGTTTTGGGCAGGATTCGCCAGTCTGGGAGCACAGCTGCTGTTAGAATTTTGACAGTCGACAGAAAGATGATTACACGGAAATATTGTCCAAAGTTGTATATCATTTAATGCATAGCAAGTGCAAACCCAGTGGTGGATATAGGGTGTGGGCAGTAGTTAGGTGGCGGATTCATGGTTGGTGTACGTGGGTGTGGTCGTTATTTGGGTGGTTGGTGGATTGTAGGTAGTTACAGTGCTTTGACGTTTTACGTGGGTTTGTTGCCATAATTGGGAAGTGTGACTGGTTGGTGGTCTAGGAGTGTGTCTAGATGGTTGGTTATGTGGGCAGGTTGTGGGTGAGCGTTGGGTAGCTGAGAGGTGCTAGTTTCTGGCGGATTTTCTCGGGATGGAGTTGGAGGCGTAGGTGGGGCTGTTGTTCGTTGGGATGTATGGTTCATTGACTGATAATTCAGAGGTGTGAGTCGGTTATATTTTGGGTACGTGTGGTAGTTAGTGGGGGTTGTTGTTGAGGACGAGTGAATTGGGGAGTGGTAGTAATATGGTTGGGTAGATGGTAGCAGGAGGGTTTGGGCTGGTGGATGGCAAAGTGATGGGGGTGGATAGCAACAGAACGAGCGTGGCTGGTTGGGACGACCAGAGAAGGGCGGGGCTGAGTAGACGGCAACAGAAAAATGAGGGTTGGTGGATAGCAGCAGAAGGTTGTGATGAGGTAAATGGCAGCAAGTAGTTGTGGGTGAATGAATGGCAACAGGATGGGTGTCTGTGGTTGTATGGCAATTCAAGGGTTTCTGTGAAGTTTGGTTTTAGGAAACAGCTTGGAGACCACTGATGTCAGCCGGCGTGGTGTGGTGGTAGATGGCTACCAGCGACGGTGTGTGAGAAATGGGTGTTTTTCACAAGCTTATTTTCAGATGGGTGGCAGTTGGTAGGATGATGAGGGTTGTGGGTGGCTGGGTGGGATGGCAACGGGCGAAGGCGTGGCCACCCACCGCCACCCCCGCACTCCTCTGCCATCATCGCCTTTAAGACAATCAGTGACTCCTCCCAACATTCGGTCAGCCAAATGTTATTACGCATTCTCTTTTTGATCACGACTTTTATCTGTAATTGTTTTAGTCCAACTAGTATCATTCAGCATTCATGCAAGGGCAGAGTGATAGCCAAATTTTGAACATTTTCAAATATATCTGTTGAACCAACCACCGTACCGCCTCGATTGAATTTACCATTCGATACGATTTTCTGCAGTTTACTAATTTCAGTCGTGGTTATCATCCTTACGGTTTGATTTCATCGTCTATCGATTTTTTCATACCACTTTACTTCCAGCTCAAAAGAGGAGAAGTAATGACGAATTCTTTATGGTGTAGAGAATAAAGATAGCGTCTCGTTGTACCTCCGGCAAGCGTTTTATCACCCAGCTGAGCGACGCTCCAGCCCGACTCGTCCGACCAACCTCCAAGGCTCCAACCACCGGGGGGCTAGACCCGCAAGCCTGCTGCCTTCTTACCACCGGTACTACCTACCATCACCACTTCTAACATCATCACCGCCACCCATACTATATCATCACTACCACCACAACTGTCGCCACCCACCCTCGTTGCCGCAGTACCACAGTCGTACATCCCATCAAGAGTGTGTCGTCACTACCTCTACCATCATCCACAGTACATATTTACCACAACTACGCCATTGCTATAATCTCAGTCATCACTCTCCTAACATCACTGTCACCTTTTTCACTACCACTATCATCCAGGACCATCTTCCTCTGCCATACCTTTCGCCATTTCTCTTCTTTATTCTTGCTTCTGTGTTTCATCCGCTAAACGTGATCTGTTCTTTCTCCACTTGACTCGCAGACCATCATCTCGATTAAACAGAACGTTTTCTATCACTCGTGCATATCTGTATCTGCTCACATTCTTCTCTTAGCCTCTTCCCATCTTCTCGCTTTCTCTTTTCTTTCTTCTCCCATGAGAAGTTGTATAGTTTCCTTCTCACATCTCTGTTCAGCTTCCTTGCCGTTCACCCTATATACTGCCCCATATAACTCTGAGCGCACACCTGCAAGTACAGACATATTCATCGTTCGGTGTAAAATCCACATAGACGAACGTTCGGTTACTTTTAACCTCTTAAGCACGAGCGTACGACCCTTGAGTATGATGGCGCACAGTTGTACTCGTGGGTTGTGGTTAACGAAGTTCAAAGAACTTTGGACGTGTTGGATATTTTTTGTTTGAAGTCAGTGCACCGTAAGCTGATCCACTAATAACTGATTTGCAGATGTTCTAATAATTGCCTGAAGGATGATAATGATCTTCGAATGTATCAGTTCATAGCTTGAGATACTGGTAACTTCGCAGCGTAAATTTGTGTACATCTTGAGATTATGATCGAATTATCAAGCTTCCTTTACATAGTGAGATGTCAGTCTTGGCTGCCCATCTTAACAGACGTGTCGATTCATAACGTTACAGATGGACTTATAAAGACATTATCAAGGTATCAACGTTACTTCAAGTTACTGATCACACGGGGGCATCACTTTGTGATGGGGGTGTTAGTTCCGGGCTAGTTACCATGCAGATATGATTAACTGCCAGCGATAGTTTTCACCTCCGTAAACATATCACCGTTGGACTCTTTTGCTTTGCATGACGGATTATCTCGCAGATGAATACCGAAAAGAATACGAATGATATTCTATCACCCTGATAGTCCCAGTGTATATGAATATTTATATATGCATACAAGAGCCCTCATCCTGTATATGCAATATCATATAAACATTGTTTTCCCTGTTGTATGATAAACCTTTTACTCCAAGTACAGATGTGGCCCCGTACTTATAAAACCTTAGGTTTAATTACAAATACTCTATATCAAGGATTTGTACTTGAGAATAGTTTTTCATATTTACAGAATCAATGTGAATATCTGTACCTTGTCCACAAGTAACATAAACTATATGGTTACATTTAATTTTCCTGTGAATTCTACAAAAAGATGTATTTAAATTACCAACTGGAACTTTTAATCAAATGTGAAAAAAGTTTAAAAAAAAATCTCTCAATCACACAGAGCGAAGGCTGGGTTATAAGAGGATTTTAATTGTTGTTCATAGCATTCTTGTGAAGGAAAGTATTCCTACCTTTGATAACCATTTTTACTGATCATTGACAGTATATTGGGGGTGAATAATAAACACGTAAGCCCTCCCCTCAACCAGCATCATTTGTTACTGTTCCATTAAGCGTTATGAGGGATGGTAAAGCAGGCTGACACTCGGCACCTTACGTGCACACACTGAGCCCTAATTCCTCCCTGTTGGTGGTCTGTCACAAATCTCATGACGGCTCACAGATGGTATTCATATTTCAGAGATATTCATTATTAAACACTTTATCTTGAAATGTAAGACTGTTTACTGTACCGATGTTTTTGAACCTAAGGTCCGACGGCTGGCTGTCTTTAGCGATAAGTGACCTCGCTATGGAGGACCAGCCTTGGACATTTGGAGTCCAGCCTCAGTCACTTTACCCTCCTGGTTCACAGCCTCGGACGAGCCTTCGCTCTGTGAGTGTGTGTGTATGTGTGTGTGTATGTTCGTGTTGGCCATATACTGCCTAGCACCTTCATGACCACCCAGGTGATGGGTATAATGTATCTATTATGTTTAGTTCCCACTATTGGCACATATCTTGTGTATTGGTAGGGGGTCTGTCAATTGAGGTAAGGTCCCCCGGTAAGTGGTTATCATCATTCTCTTTCATTTTGATCATATATATATATACACACATTCCGTAAATCTTCTCAAGCACCATCATTGAATACTAGAAGTGACGCCATTGTATTTCATGATCGCCAGAACTGTGTTCTACCTTACCAGGACATCAACTGACCCACAGATTTCCACCTAGCACATCTTTTTTTGTATTCCACAATTCTGAAACCATTCGGAAAAGCATCCTTATGCTAAGAAGAGAAGAACAAGCCTCGATTTTTTATTATTGGATTGATACTCTAATATTATCAGTACATTTGAAATAAACAGCTCAACTTCTGCAAGACAAAAAAAATAGTTTTGAAGTTTAGCATGTGTTGTTCTCAGTGTGTGGGAAGATGTACGCCCGACACATTTGGTTTGGGTTATGCCGAGTTCCACAGACTAGTTCTCCCGCACCCTCGTCGCCTCAGCACCAGGCCTGATTGTTGCACACAAGTCAAGCATGGCAGCATAGATAGACTCACAGTCCTGCTGTAAGGGATATACCACTCTCTCTCTCTCTCTCTCTCTCTCTCTCTCTGTCTCTCTCTCTCTCTCTCTCTCTCCTCACTTTCTCCTTGCTCATTTTTTTATTGTCTCTCTTCTTCTTCCTCTTTCATACCTCTCTCTCCCTCTCTCCCTGCCTCCCTTCCCTCACTCTCCTCTCCTCTCCTCTCCTCTCCTCTCCCGCGTATATCCCATGGCACCGTACCTTGAGCAGCGATGCATGTGACACCTGCTCCGTCGTCTCGCCAGAGGCACCAGCAAGCCTGCACACCCCACCAGCTCTCTCATTGCATTTGATACTAAGATTAAGGAATACCATAGGCTTTAGAGTTGATATCTAACTCACGAGTGTGTCTATAGTTTTCAATCCACCTGGTTCACAGTAACAGTAATTTAAAAGCAGTATTAGAGTAATCTAGTCATCCGTAATCCGCTGGCTTTAGTCTCTTTGTGAGCTCGAGTCATGTTTCCACTGTAGAGTATCCTCCAGCACTGCACATTCGAGCATCCACATGTGGAGTAAACAGAGAACTCATCCCAGAATTAGCAAGCCAGAGTGTAAGGCGCTCCCGGTAGGCGAGGCTCCCAACCCACCAGTAGCGACGGGGACTAACATGCCGAGTGGCGCCGCTTTCCAGGGCGACGGAGACGACGAGGAGGACACGAAACCCATTGACCTGCGCTGGCCAGACACCTGCAGGAAACGCATCACCTACATCCTGGTGGCTCCCATCATCATCCCCTTGTGGATAACCCTGCCTGACACCAGGACTCCAAGAGGTCAGTGTTTGCCTGTTTTCTTTTAGTACTTTCTTCCTCCTTTTCTCCCCACACCCATACCTTCTCTGCTCTGAGTCCCTCCAGCCATGAGTTTTCTTTCGTAGTCACAAGAGGTCAGTCTGACGCTGCAGTAGCTACGAGTAATCAGCCTTCTAAGGTTGTCAGTAAAACATTATTCATTGGCTGTAGTAGAGGCCACAACACGAGATCAGTGTTTTAGATTTGCAAGAAATCAGGTCATAGAGGCTACAGGATGTTGATGTAGTTGTCACGAGAAATGTAAGACTAGGCTCTGCAGGCGATAAGTTAATTCTTAGGTAGTATTGACAAGTTATCCTGCAAAGATCACAAAAAAAAAGGGGTTAGGTATTAGAGGCTTAAAAGTAAGGCAGATTTTAGCTGTAGACACAGCTATTATACCGTCCTGACAGCCATTGTACCGTCCTAATACAGTCTCTCTGCTGTCCTGATACAGCCATTGTACCACCGTACCCGTCTTGACACAGCCATTATACCGTCTCGGTACAGCCAGGGTACCGTCCTGACGGTCACTGTACCACCATACCGTCCTGACAACCACTGTACCACCGTACCATCCTAACACAGACACTTGCTTCGCAGGTAAGCGGTTGTTCTTCATCACCTTCCTGGGCAGCATCATGTGGATCGCTATCTTCTCGTACCTGATGGTGTGGTGGGCCTCGACCGTGGGCAAGGTCATCAACATCCCCCCAGAGGTTAGTACTCTCTCTCTCTCTCTCTCTCGCTCTCTCTCTCTCTCTCTCTCTCTCTCTCTCTCTCTCTCTCTATCTCTCTCTCTCTCTCTCTCTCTCTCTCTCTCTC
>JAUUDW010256182.1:0-13927 GCA_032361385.1 Panulirus guttatus | reverse complement strand
GCGAGTGTACCTGCTGAGTTAGATGGAAAAACAAAGGTGAGTGCTTGAATTACAAAAGTATGAATCTGGTGAGTGTACCTGCTGAGTTATATGGAAATTATCACTCATCCAAACAACTTACATGGTACAATCAAATAAATTCATAACTCTGTAATTCAAACACTCGCCTTTGTCCCCCTTGCCTTTATACAATGGTGGTATGCATGCATTCCATCAATCCTCAGGCACCTCAACCATAATCCATACAAACACTGAAAATTTTAACTGAGCAACAACACAACTGCAATGTCATCCACTCTTTACATATCTTGAAACTTTTCATCTTATGCAAGGCTTTCACCATCTCTTCTCTTTTCATCAAACCACTTGCCATGACCCTCACTTTGCCTAATTTCCTAACCCAAACATCCTATATCTGCCACCCTATCATTAAACACTTCAAGAATTCTTCAAAGTATTCACTCCATCTCCTCTTTACCTTATCACTGCCCATTCGTTCTCTTGTTTTTGTCACACTATTAACTGTCTTCCAAGACATTTCTTTTTCCTCCCTTAAGTTTGATGACAATACCTCACCCCAACTCTCACTTGCTTTCTTTTTCAGCCCCTGCACCTTCCACTTGATCTACTGCTTCCACTAAAATCTACAAGTCACTCTCACTCCTTCTCTATAAGTAATGCCCATACACCCCTCTTTTATCTTTCACTAGCAACTTCCCTTTGCCATCCCACTGCTTACTCACTACCCCTTCTCACCTGCCACATTATCTCTTGCAAATGCCAGCACTGCTTCCCTAATACCTCCCATTCCTCGTATACTTCCTTAGCTTCGTTTACTCTCACCTTTTTCTGGTATTTCTTCTCACAAGTTTCTTTTCTAAGCTCATCTTGGTCATGGCAGTGAATGGAACCAAAGAAGCTGAAAAGAGTCAGAGGGTGATTGCAGGGGCAAAGGCCCTGGGGAAATTGAGGAATGTGTAGAAAGAGAGGTCACTATTTGGGAGGACGAAGATGGGCATGTCTGAGGATATAGTATTACCAACAGTGTTGCATGGATGTGAAGCAAGGACCATAGATAAGAAGGTATGGAAGAGGGTGAATGTGTTAAAAATGAAATGTTTGAGGACAAGATGCAGTGTGAGGATGAATGATCGAGTAAGAAATGTTACGGTAGGAGAGAAGTATAGTAACAGGGAGTATGGTTGAGACAGCTGGAGTGGGTGTGCTGAAATGGTTTAGCCATATGAAGAGAATGAGTGAAGAAAGGTTGACAAAGAGGATATATGTGTCAGAATGGGAGAGGACAAGGAGGTGGAGGAGGCCAAACTGGAGATGGAAGGATGGGGTGGAAAAGGTTTTGAATGCTCAGACCCTGAACATGGAGAGGGAAGTAAGGTGTAGATGAATTAAGTGAACTGGAGTGATGGAACAAGCTGTTAGTGGACAACCTGGGCATATGAAGCAGTTGATGGATGCCACAGAAAGGTCTGTGGGCTTGGGTGTGGATAGGAGGCTGTGGTTTCAGTGCATTACGTGTGACAGCAAAAGAATGTATGTGAACGAATAAGGCCATTTCTTCATCTCTTCCTGGTGCTACCTCACTTACACAGAAAACAGTGAACAACTATGAAAGAGATGAAAGTATCCCTTTTCTTAAAGAACAAAAAAAAGTACGCTTGAAACAGTGTTCAAAATTTTGCCACAACTTATCCCAAAACAGAACAGCCACAAAGAACCTAAACAATATCCATCCTGAAACAGCTGCTCACCCACCCTTTAATGCCAGTGACACTCAAAATGGAGTACAAACCTTACAGAGTATCCCTACAAACAGGCCTTAACAACATGAATCTTCCACACAAAACATTTTAGTCCAGTTGCAAACTAATCACTTTCAGACATCTTCAAACACCTCTGTTTCAACAAAAAATCACAAGCACCCTCAATTCCCCCTCCACCTTCTGCCCTAAAACACAGCTGACTTTAGTTTCCAAACTTCTTGAAACACTGGTCCACAACAGAATCAAAGAAAATATCCCATTTCCACCCTTCCAGACTGGCTTTAGACAAAATCATTCCACTACCCCACAGCACACACCTTATAGAAAACATCCTTGATGGCTTCAATCAACCACAATCCCCCTCCTGCACTATATTCATAGCAACAGTTATCAAAAATGTACAATACTTTTCCCTGGCATATCCTCCCTCACACTGTAGACACTTATACAACCCTAAACAATAAATGACAAAAAGTGGTTAGTCAGCTTCATATCTGGCTGCAAAGCTAGTCACTCACAAAAGCAGCACCTCCAAAATCCTCAAGCTCTATAACTGAGTTTCTAGGGTGTAGTTCTTCCTCTAACTCATCAATGTACCTGCATGACCTTCCCTCAACCTCCTGCAGACCAGTGTTTAAGTAAACATATGACATTACAGTCACATCACACCCTGACACTATTTATGCAACAACAAACATGTAACAATTACATCACATAATTAAAATACTGGCTAACCCAAAACAGAATGTCTGCATCATCAGAGAAATCCAATGCCCTCTTAACCCTGAGCAGCCATGAATCCAACACACATGCTCTTATCAGCCTGAATGGATGATAACTCTAGCTGAACAAAACCCCAACCATATGACACCCATAATATTCACTGCCCACACCACAAACATCATCACAAAAGCCATACCCTATGAACATATACTATTATTAGATTTGGACTACAAAAAGAATCCTTTACTATCCTATGCAAACAATCTGCCTGCTCCACCCTAAATTCTGTCTCATCTGCCTGGCCATGCACCCAATTAAAAGCAAATAAAACTCATAAAGCACAAAAAAGTACTCTGAACAGTCATTGGTTGCCTAGCAATTGCACATTCCCAAACACCTACACAGTAGAAAAAAAAATTCTATAAAATCTTACCTTAATATGCTGGACACTCAGTTCCTTGCAACTGCAATGGACCTCTCCCATCCTAACACTCAATAGCTAACCACTAACCCCAAAGTATGTCTCCTTTTAACCAAAACACCCTCGATGAACCTAAATTTACTTTCCCTAACAAATGCAGTTTTATTTCACACTTGACAAGTGCATCTTCAATTCAACTTAAATATATGCAACTTCACTTCAACACCAGTGGCCTTTGAACCAAGGTCAGTGTGCTGCTTGTTGGGAATAAAAATGAAAAATGAAACAGCAAAAACATGTTCATTTCCCTCTGGAGAGAGACAGTAAGAAAGTTGATAAAGTGAAAAGTGAGAAATTAAAAAACTGTAAACAGCCATACAAAGGATACACAATACAATAAGGAACCTTACATGGACATGCAGAAAAACTGGTTGTGAAAACTGTAACAAAAGTTTGCGAGTGAAATGAGTGGAAGAAAGCAAAGAGAAAGATGCCAGTTCCAACTGAAACTCCATCAAAGGGGTGGTCACAGCAATAAAGTCTCCATAACTAGTGAACTGCAGTGCTGGTTCTTAGCCTTTGGTGCCTTACCCTACAGGCCACTGGCTGAGGGCAACTCTAGTGTAGTGTTTGCTGAGGCTCCTATCTAATGTTCCTAATGACTAATTCTAACCAATGCTCTTTCCCGCTACTTCTATCTACTGCTCCTACCATTTTGCCAAAGGCAGGGCTAGTACAGTGCTCACCACTGGAAAATCTATAGTTATGAAGAATGAGCTGAGTTAAGCATTGTCAAGTATTATGTATGACAAGGAGAGATTGTACATTTGTGGACAGTGCCAGTAGTCCATGTGTTAGTGAGGCAGAAAGAAAAGACAGCTACCTGAGTCAGAGAGGTGCAACTTGACAACCACTCAGCAGATGTCACTAACCCTCCCAATACCCAGGCGGGTAGTATTGCTAAAATAACTCCCTGGTCGTTGGCTGCCTACCAACTACTACCTAACAAGGCAAAGGGAAAATGATAAACTGAAGGATATGTGTACACAGTGGGAGCTAGTGAGAAAGAGCCATAACTAGTGACCTACAACAAGATTCTATTTGATATGAAGTAACATGCACCAAGAAGCAATGCATCACATACAGACTGATAGATAAAAGTGTAGATTAATATAAATGTTTCCATATTCTAATACAGCATGGGAATTAAACTATTACATATATGAATCTTCCATGTTTGTCACAGGTAATCATATTTTTGTCAGTCTGTAACTAGTAAACAAATTAAGAGAATTCCTAAGCTAACCCATCACCTAACCTCTTCCTCATGTAGTTTTCTTACAAGCTATTTATTGTTAGTTGGTAAAGTTGAGATCTCAGGACAATTAATGCTAGTCACACTAAAAGCATGCAAAAAATGTAATGATAATGAATTCTGGAAAGGCTCATGTTTTATCCTATCCAGAAACATTTAACGGTGATCACTTCCCAAACCATTATTTCTATTTTCCCACCAAAGATGCCACAGTGACCCCTAGTTGCTAGTGTTGCCACTTGCCAAGCTTCTGTAGGTAGTAGGTGGTAGACAGTCACCAACTGTGTTGTTCCAGATAGGCTACGATTTTATCTCTAATGATCAACTCCATCATAAGTTTATATGTAATTGATGTGAGGTTAATGGGACGGCAATTAACAGGTAATTCGCGGCTTCCCTCTTTGTATATAGAGGTGACATCTGCCAGTTTTCTTGCTGGTGTGTGCCGGAGGGTAGTGGAGAGAGCTTTTGCTTTGCAATCCTTTCCTTCTACTGCTTAAAAGGGAGCCATTTCTTTCTATTTTTTTTTCCCCCATATCATTAAGGCCAAATCTTGGGTCTGTGTAGTCTGTGTACCTATGTAACTATGGGTATTGGGAGGGTTAGTGACAGCTGCATGTGAGCCAGCACTTAAGTGGTAGTAAAGTGACACTCCTTTGGCCCAGGTAGCTGTCTTTTCTTTCTGTCTCACCCAAATGTTGGCAGCTGGCTTTCTCTCCACATGCATAACATCTAACAGCAAGTAACTTATAAGACTTGTTCATTGTAACTACATTTTCCAAAGGTGAGTGCTGAACACAAACCCAGCCTTTTAGCAAAATTTCACTGCAAGTACATTTAAGTACTCATTAACTGCTGTCTGTGCCTGAGACAGTGTGTACCAGTGGTAGAATCTGGCTAAACTTGTACATGAATAAGTTTGTTTACTCTGAGTTGGTCTACTACAGGAATGCCCAAGATATGCCTACGCTCTTCCTTTTGCAGTCACTATACTGATAGTCACTAATAAGAATATGTAGTCTTTGAATGCCACAGGTGTTGTTGAAAAGATGTTTAAACTCTCTACAGTAGTTACACATTCATGAAGGTACTGGCCTCAGTACAGTGGTGTTGGTAATATATTTTCACCTCTGACATTAAATCTCTACAGTAGTTACATAGTCAAAAAGGTACTGGCCCCAGTACAGTGGTGTTGGTAATAAATCTTTACCTCTGTCATTATAAACACCCTGCAGGATACGTAAGCTACCAAAGCAATTGATGTGACACATAATCTTAAATAGCCCTGGTCAGTGGTTTATGTTAGCATTACACCATCATATTGGTTTGATATTAGAATCAGCTGGTATCTTTTTTGGTCCAGCAGCAATGATCAAATCATAAGTTTCCTACCTGTGGGTCATAACCCCATGAGAATACCTGTGCATTTTTGAAGGGGTAATGGACTTACAAAATCTATGATTCTCAAGGTATCTGAAGACAGTATACATAAATACTGCAAAATATAACATAATTCAACAAAAAGTAAAACAGATTTTCAATGTATTGAAATGGTTTGATAAGTTTGCTGTGCCTCCTTTGTTTCAACTCTAGTTAATATTTCCATCAATCCTCTCTTGTTTATTTAGTATTATGGTTTACATATCTATTTTTTCATATTTGTTACCCATTTCCAATGATAGCGGGGTAGCGTCAGGAATAGATGAAAAACAACATAATTACATCAGGTCCAATCTGTAGCTGTCATGTATAATGCACCAAAATCAGAGCTCCCTCTAGCCATAACTAGGCCCCACAGATCTTTCCATGTTTCCCCCTGAATGCTTCATATGCCCTGCATCAGCCCATTGACAGCACATCACCCCTTCCAATTTGCTCTTTCTCATACCTCACATCTCTTTATCTTAAAGTTTCTCATTAGATCAACCCTCCACATACAACACAATGTTCTCAAGCATTTTATTTGTAACACAGACCCTCTCCCATACCTTTTTATGGGGCTTAAGCCTTGCATCCATAAAAAATGGTAGAACTACTATACCATCAAACATACCCAACCTTTCCCTCACAGACAGTGACCTCTCTCTTGTCACACTCCTCAATGTGCCCTTGACCTTAGCCCCCTCACTCATCCTAAGGTTCACTTCAGCTTCTATGGTACCACTCACTGCCATATCTATTTGTGGTTACACTGTGAGTGAAGAGTCACCTTTGGCAAGGCTGTATCACTGTCAGTTGGTGAAAAAATACAGTTTTGTCAAAGAACTTGCTTCAAAAGAGTCCATCCTGTCCCTGCTACTGAGTGAAGCACAGTCTTGAAGCTGCTGGAGTCCCTGGATAAGTGGTCCTGGGGTTGTACAATAATAATAATAGTAATAATACTAATGACAGACAAAATGTACAATCTTCTGTATCACTCTCTCATTACCTACATGAACACTTTGAACATGTTAAAGCCCCCAGCCTCTTTTCCTATGATTACAAGTGGCAAGATCATGAAGATGACCATCACCTTGGAGGAGAAAGTGAAAATCCTTGACGAATTTAACACTGGAACTGGAGCTTCTATGGTCAGATGATGATGTCTGAGGAGTTCAGAGGGCTTGGGATGTGTTTTCCTGACTATGTACATATTATATATATGTTTAAGATTTGCAAGGGATATTTTAGAGGGCAAGTAAATTTTACAGGCAATGTTTGGTGTGTTATTTTGGTTTCTGGTCTATGTATTCATATTAAAAAAAACTGAACTGCAAAACTGAGAATCACAAGATTTCTCAGTCTCTTTATCAGAAATCTTTGCAATATGGTGCATCCACAATATATCAGAACTGGAAAACAACCTTAAAGTTAAAATGCTGTATAAACAAACTAAAACCCGAGAGACTGATCAAGAGATATGGTTATAATGGCTTGCAAATTATGACTAAGATCATTATTTCCTTACGGTTTGTTAACCAGCCTACCTTCCCTCCGATGGTTGGGTTGTGTCTGACAATATTGGGATTCTACACTGAAACTTGGCATATGGCAGTACCTGTTTCAAAGATGGGTATGGCATCATTTGTGAGGATCAGGGATATTGATTTTGCATAAATCTTTCTTTGCAGCACTCTAGAACACATCATAGTTATTTATTTAGTGTGACTGAGACACTGTGTTGTGAATTCTCTATCTCACCAACTAATACTAAAAGGCTTGAAGGAGAACCACATAATAAGGAAGGTAAGTGATGGTTCACAATTATACAAGCCCAAACCTGAAATCTTCACATGGAAATAAATTCATAACTTCTTATTAGAGAACACCAAAATGCAAATGAAAGGCTCAAGCTATAGAATGCTATAATGATAAGTGTGAGGAATATTGGTCAAATTCATAATCTTTAAAGATATTTGCAGAAATTAAATACTTACAGCATTAACTTCAGCTTCATCATACCATACATTAATATACGGATGCATTAGTGCTTCATCCACACTTATCCTCCTTTCTGGGTCAATAACTAACATCCTCGATAATAGGTCTCTTGCTTGACTCGCTGTAAAAATTCAATGAGAGTCAAATACACGTATGATTTCTCTTGTGGCACAATGCTCACAGTGTGTAGTCTATATGTCACTATTCAAATTCAAAGAAATCTCATTACAAAAGAATATAAGCTCACTAATGTTAATGATAAATACAATTAACCACTTAAATATTAATTAAACTATTTCATAAAATCAATCATCAGGGCCACATCAGAGCAACTGTAACATCATGTTAATATAGTTAAGGAAAGCTTCTACAGGCAAATGTCTCCTATCAAAATATCTTCTTTCCTAAGCCTATTTGGATAATCCAATATTTGCAGACAGCAATTCATCAACCCCACCCAGCACTTACACCACTAACTTGTAAATCAGTGCATTATATAACAAATGTTTTAACTTGTTTCACATTGAAATTTATGTAAAGAACAGTATTACCAAAATTCTACTGTGAGGCAATCACTTAGTCCGTCACTGTCTTCATCTGCCAGGAGTCACATGGTAACCTTCAAATTTACCTTGGTAACAAGTTGAACATTCAGTCAGATACTCTTGAAAATCTATACAGTTCTTCCCCAGCATTTAAAGGACTGGATGGCATTAAGGCCTATAATTTTAGTTTAGATTTTAATCTGGCATATAATGGTATATAACCTCAAAATTACACCTTTGACATTGGAAATTAACACAATGTCTTGACATTTTCCATACAGTATCTTATTTCTCTCCTATATAATCATGCTGGACTTCAGCTGACATGTGTTCAGTGCAATGCCCCTTCTAGTTTTTCATTCAATGTATCCTTTCAGAGTTAACTATGTCATCCAGGTTTGGGATGTACTATTCTAGATTGTTAAGAGAAAATTGTGCCATTAATCAAACCATTCTGCAAAAATGTTCAAAACCCAGACTGATGTCATCTTCTTTTCTCTCTCTCTTTCTCCTGTTACCCTGAGGTTTCCCAGATACAGGCAAAATTAAAAAGCATCTGGATTCTGAAGGATCCAGCACTCAGAGTGTCTAGGTATGCAAGGATACAATGCATGCACTTGTGTTTCCTGCCTTTGCATATCTACCTGCAAGTACCCATGACAACATTTTATCAAAAAGACATGGCTAGTGTGTAGCACTCACCACACCTCTTGCTTGATGAATACTATAGTTTCTATGCTATGATCATTCACAACTAATGATGTAATGCTGGGTTCACCTGGAACTGACTTCAACCATAAATAAAATTATCTTTCATATGTTTCTGTAGTTACATGTGTTTCTCATTCTCCCTTTTCTTACAGTGACTGATGTAGCATGGGCACCTAATGATGTGATACAGATAAAAATCAGATGCATCTGTTGTGCAATTTCTTTCATGTGAGGAAAGACCATCTTGAGATGGTGTGGTTGACCTCCTGTGATAGCTGCCCTTCTATTTACATAATCCTAATAAATCATTGATACTTTTTTCACATTTCTCATGTTACTCTTCTTCAATATTCTCATCAACTGATATTTATCAAGTGCTCCTCCACATCACTTAGATCATCCAGCAATCTATGTATTTTCTGTGAAGTAACCATGTAAGCACAATTTGCAAGTCGATGGCTGTGCACCCATAATGGAAGTATGGAGGCTGTTGAGGGTAATGAGAGCAAATTTTTTTCCTGTGACTTACTGGCGACAGAAAAGACCTTTATAGGTTAATAATGGTATGATACGTCCACTGAATACTTATAAGTTAAATCACTTCTAAATGATAGAATACTTCCACTATCTATCTATTTATATCTCTGATGCCAGTTCCCTCTGGGAACTCCCATCAAGGGGAGGCCATGGCAAAAGTCTCCACTTATCCCTGACCACTTATGCCTCCCTCGCATACACCACTCCATGCATTCTTCCACCATTTCCTCTCCCTCCAGTATTCTTCCACCTTATTTGCCTATGTCACAGGTGGTCTTCCTCTCACACCAACCCCTTTAATTGTAATATCCTTAGTAAACTCAAAGTTTTGCATTCTTTCCACATGCCTAAACCACCTCAAAGTATTACATTTCACCCACTCTACTGGATGTGATGGAACCAAAGGTGATGAAATGAAACTGTAAGTTCTTGACACTCCCATTTGTTTACAACAGACATATAGACTAACGTGAGAGCATTGGATTGCATCCGATGCTCGTCACTAATCAGCGGGTACTGAGCTAACCCATGCCACGCACACGCGTGGTGGGAAAGCAGCAACGTTGCCACGGTACAATGTATCTCTGAAAGCCAGCCAGCAGAATTACAGTGTGCAGCACCAATACTTGATATCTACACATCTACCACTCCACAATTCATTCTCTTTGCATTTCCTGCCATACCACATCTCTCATACACCCCGTCATTCCTTTCTCCATTCCATCTAGTCACACCATATGGTCTTCTCAAATAGCTCATTTCTATAGCCTGGATTCTTGATCTCCATGACTCATTCTATACTTACACCTTTGCCCTTCATCATTCTATAAAGGGTCCCAATGACTCTTTTCCCCTGTGCTGCTCTCTCCCTTACTGCTCCGTCCATCTCACTAAACATACCCAAGATAGCTCCCAGATACTTAGATTCCCTCACCTCTTTCAGTCTTTCTTCCCCCATATCTAAGACACAATTTAGTATGCTCTCTTCTGTCCCTTTGTAGGGTTCTCTAAAATCTATACTTTCACTCTGTTTCCTTTTCATACACCATTGCTTTACTTTTGCTTCATTAACCTTTAAGCACCTACACTTACACACATCTTCAAACACACTTACAACCTTCTGCAACTCCCATTTACTCTCAGCAAACAAAACAGTATCATCCACAAATGAGCTCGTCACTAGTCACCATACTCACCACCAGACACCATCTCTGCACCCTTTTCCCTAGTTTTGCTTTCACCTCTCTTATAACTCCATTCACATATATGTTAAAAAGCCATAGTGCTATCACACAAGCCCTGCCTCGTACCCACATGTATATCAGAACTACTGCTAAACACTCCATCCACTCTTTCAACAGCATTTGCTCCTCTACAGAAGACTTTCACACAAATCAACAGTATAACCCTTCCCCATCTATCCTTAACCCACCCCATAAAGTATTCCACTCGACTCTATTATACTCCTTCTCCAGATCTATGAAAGTTTCTTACAGCTTCTTACCTTTTGCTAGATATTATTCCACAGCCATTTTCACCACAAAGATTAATCTACACATACCCCCACTTTTCCAACCCCCTTTCTCCTCACTCATTCTGCATTCATTCACTTCCATCACTCTTTCAATCAACACTCTTGCATACACTTTTCCTGATATATTCTATCTATCTATCTATATCTCTAATGCCTGTACCCTCCAGGAATCCCCATCAAAGGGTGGCTACGGCAAGAGTCTTCACTTATCCCTGGCCTTACATGCCTCCTTCGCATACACCATTCCACACATTCTTCCTTAAGGAAACCATACTGATGATGAGAGAAAAGAGTGTGATTTTCGAGGTGTTTAAGGATTTGGGAGTTGAGGAGGGATTCAGACACTTTGGAAACGGTAGATGTGAAAGCAATAGGATGATAGTTAGAGGGATCAGAACGGCCACCCTTCTTAGGGTGGATGCAACAGTGCATGCTTCAAAGGAGAAGGGAAAGTTTTGGTTTTAAACAGAAATGGAACAGATGAGCAAGCACAGGTGCAAGTTCAGAGGCACACTCTTTAGTACAGAGAAGCGCTGTTTGGACAGTCCGAAAAGAGATTACGGAAATGGGCATAGGATTAGTAAGATGAGCATCAGGGGTTGAAGGAATGTTTAGAGTCATCCACGGTGAATTTAGAGGAGAAATGGGAATCAAAGAGAGTTGCTTTATCTATGGGAGAGACAGCTGTAGAGTCATTCCATATCAAATCACCCAGTTTAAGAAAAATTTCCCAGGTTACCCTCTCAGATTCCCTGGAAATATTCACAGGTGTTCCTACACCAAACTTATGGAGAAATCCCAAAGATTAGGTATGTATCTCAAATAGTTTTGAAACTACAGCCCTCTGAAATTTTAAGTAATTTTATGCATTTTGCCAAACGAGGCTTTTGGTGGAAATTCCAACATTCATAGGTCCTTCGGTATGACATGTACAGCTTTGAAACTTTGTGACTGGGGCTAACATTTTCTGTAGATATCAAAAGTGTAATCAGATCAGGTGTATCTTATGTAATTTTCCTCCTACAAGGCTCTGAAAATGGCTAAGAATTAAAAATGTGACAAAACATCTCCCCCTTTGAGAGCTTCCACTCAAAAAGTATGCTAGATAAACCACTCAGAGTTTTTTCCTGTCAATAATTACATATTAGGCCATGTGTATGCAATAACAATAAGTATTACTGTTATAGGTTGTTGACAACATCCACCCAGGGTGGTACTACCGTCCTGACTGAGGAGTGTTAAAGTGGTGCTCGGAACCTTCTTACACTCTCCATGTCAGGATTGCTGGTCTTACTTTTTTTCATCAAAATGGGACTGCTGGGCTAGTCCTACCATCTTACAAGCGCCACATACCTAATTAAACCTTGCTTATTATTATTACTTTTTTTGACATAAGTACTCTTGCCCATTCCTGTCTGTTCAAACATTTATAAGTATCATCATGAGAGAGTCCGTCATATCTGTGGCCCCCTAGTCCCTGGCATCGTGGGCTACTAATAATCTCCGGTTTTCTGCCTGACTCTACTGCCAATGAGAGGAAGGGCTCTGGCAGTAGTAGTACTGACCCCTCCCATGACCTTTCCCTCTCTGTGAGACCTTCCTCTTTTTCTATTCATATACCAACATTCGTGGTCTCCATATTAACCTCTCCACAGTTGAACAAAATCTCTAGTACCTCTCCTAATATCATACTTCTGTCTGAGACACAGCTGTTTAATGATGTTCTCACTTGTCCCTTTTTCATGTCTAACTATAATCGTCATTCACGATTCCGGTTCAAAAGTGGTGTTTGTGCTTTTTCCAACATAAACATACCTGTTGCTCACCTCATCGTCCTTGAGTCTCCAAACTTTGATGTTATGTGGCTCAAAGTCTGTCTCCCTACTACCACACTTGTCCTCTGTTTTGCCTATTGCTCTCCTAATTCTACAATTTTTATATCCTTCTTTGACTATCTAAACTCCTGCTTTGAGACTGTGACATCCTTTCACCCGCAAGCCGAAATCCTATACCTTGGGGATTTCAACGTTTACTTTAGGGAATGGTTGAATTCGTTCCATATGGATGATGGAGGAATCGAAGCCTCACGTTCTCCATTCTCAGTGATTTAGAGCAAATTATCTCTCACTCTACCCATATACCTGACCACTGTGACTGCTATCTTAATATTCTGGATTTGTTTTTTTTTCACCTCTAGTCCATCTTGCTGTAAATACACAATCTCGCCCCCAATTGTTTCATCTAATCATACTCTCATTTATGTATCTATTCTAACGGCACCCCCCCCTCCAACAACCCCTTCTAAGCATAAATACTGGCACCTAGACAAAGCTGACTGGAATAACTTACATAACTTCTTTTATGACTTTCTCTGGGTAAATTTTCTGTCTCTTATGTGGTGATGCTTCTGTCTCCGCCAAATGCATAACAAGGGTTATTCTTGTGGGAATGCTTGCATTTACCCCCTCTTCCTCCAAGACTACTTCTTCATCCATACCATCGTTCAACAGTTCCTGTTCTGAGGCCGTTCATGCAAGGGATCAGGCATATCAGGCTTTGAAAAACTCTCCTACCTCTGGCTTCCATTCAGCTTTTATCACTGCCCATAATAGTTGCAAGTGTGTTATCCATGAGATGAAGCATTCCTTTATTCAAAGGAAGTGCGATAACCTCTCCTTGTCTTCCACAGATAGGTCTTTCTGGTCTTTAGCTAAGGGCATCTCCAAAAACTTCTGTCACTCTATCTTTCCCTCACTTTTCAGTCCTGACGATACTATAGCTGTCTCTCCTGTTGACAAGGCAACTCTTTTTGGTTACCGTTTCTCCTCTGATTCCACCTTGGATGACTTTAACATTCCCTCAACCCCTGATGCTCCTCTTACTAATCCTATGACTCTTCCTGTAATCTCTTTTCGAACTGTCCAAAAAGCTCTTCTTTCT
>JAUUDW010256071.1:0-13928 GCA_032361385.1 Panulirus guttatus | reverse complement strand
ATGGCGTTAATGGGATGGCCTTGATTAGGGCTTCAGTTGCCCGTACTGTCTCAGCTAACATTAAAAGAAAAAAAAAAATGTTTACATTACTTATGTTCCTTGTGTTTTGTGGTAGCATGGTTTTGCCTACATACCTTATCTTGACTGTTATTAAATTGAAGAATTTTACCTTTAAACACAACAGCATGTTTTCTTCAATATATTCTTCAATCTTCATCATTTTTCTATTAACAACCTTAAGAACTGTGTTTATGTTTCACTGTTTTAAGCCTTTACTATTCTCATCAAATTCATTTTCAATTTTCAATATTCTGATACTATCTAACATTGGTTTGGGAAGAATTTACCTTCCTTCCTTATTTCCCACATGTTAAAAGAAATATAAGTACTATGCATTAAAAGCTGAAAAAGGATGGGAGCTAACCTTTGCACATTTCAACTCAGTGAAGGTTGGATGAACGAGAGGCAGAGAGAGAGGGCAGACAGACAAACAAGTACTTGAATATAATGATTATCTATAACTACACCAATATCCAGAACTCGCCTGCAGTCCTTTGACTTTGATGATATCTCTGCTCCTGTCAGTGAGGAAGAGGAAGTTGTCTTGATCATAGTAGCCCAGATCACCTGTATGGAGCCAGCCATCAACATCGATGGCAGCAGCGGTGGCTTTGGGATCATTGATGTAGCCTAACATTCGAGTGGGGCCCCGCACATACACTTCTCCTTCCTGACCCTCAGCCAGCATCTGCCCACTCTCAGTGTCCACCACCTGATGGAGGTGCATAGGGATAGTGTTAGAACTTGAGCACAAGGCAAATGGGGCAATATCTATCTTGACATGAAAAAGACCTCAATGAATACCTGACCCATTATACTTCATAAGACCCAAGATATCATCAGGGCGGTGCTGATGAACTGGATTTTAATTATTCCGTCCAAATCCTGCCAAGTTGTAAAAGGCTGAATGGTCATTACCATCCTCTGAGTACATGGATTAAACTTTCCTATGCTCACTCTAACTCAGCCCTCCAGAATCTTTCCTTAAACACAAATAACTCCATACAAACTTGTGCTGAAACACAAATGCCTGATATATTCTGCTGAGAAACTCTGCATGTTTTGACCACCAGACTTTGCTCACTTGCCATGTCAACTAGTCATATAGTTGACAGTTTCATGTATGCTACTAGTCTAGTTGAAGCAGTTACCATATACACAATTTTGTGTGCACAAAATCATAAGACTAAAAAATCTGGTGCACAGAAAAATAAGTTAAGTGCCCTTTATTGCTACATTTGCTTTGAATTTCTACCACTTTGGCAACCATAAAACTAACCCAGCATGACACTAACCTTGACCTGAGCATAAGGCATGGTACGACCAACTGCCCCTGGCTTAAAGCCTAGCCTTCGATTATTGCTGGTGATGGCCACTGCCTCAGTCATCCCATAGACTGTGCCAAATTCCTTCCCTGTCTGAAGAGAAAATCATCAGGTAGCCCACTGAAATGTACTGAGTTTATAACCCTGGGACAATGTAGTTCTTGGACTGTCACTAAGCTGTAGTAGGAACTAATTCATCACATTCTTAAGGTTGTTACTATAACTCTGGTGAGACTACTAATACATCATACTCTTAGAGCTGTCATAATAATTTGGTGGCATAATCTAATCTACTCTTAGGGTTGGAGACATAATATGTTTCAAGGAATGCTATCATACTCTAGGGATTAACCAACATAACCTATGGCTATCAAGTAATCACGATGCAAGAGTCAACCAACAAATGGCCACCTACTTTCTCCATAACTGTGGAGAGAATGGCAGGAGAGAGAGGTGCAGCTGCAGAGCTGAAGCTTAAGATGGATGATAGGTCATACTGGTGCAGGAGTGGCGTCTCAGATAAAAAGTTGGCAATGTGGGGCACCATTGGGCATAATGAAATCTGCAAGAAGGGAGAGGATCATCCACAATATGTAAAGTACAAACTAGCTGACTTGAACTCTAGAAAATATTCAATGAAAATGTAAACATCAAAATGTTTATGGTGTTCATGCTGCATATACTAACTAAAGGTCAGAACTTTATAGTCTGAAATGATATGGGCAAAACATACCACAAACAAGGCCAACTCAGAAGAAAGTAGAAATGAATCAAAGCTCTGCAAGTGCTTGCAGACCTCACTCTACAAGGTTATGGGAAGAGGGAAAGATGCAAGGAGGGAAAGAATGCTACAGCTTAGCTGTTCAAGGAAACATGAATGAATCAAAAGAGTCTTTTCTTTGGACTTTATCAATATCTGACTCCTGATAAAGCTTGATAGCTTATTATCTTCCAACTCCATTCTGGATGATTCTGTGTCTGGTATTCCTACCCCATCTCCTCACACTGAACCTATGCCCTCTCCTATGCTGTTCTTACAGATGATCTTCAAAGTACTTTCCTAGCTAATGTGCAATGAATATGGTCCAGATGGTATACCTCTTCTTGTTCTAAAATAGTGTCCCTCCATTCTAGCTCCAAATTTGCTGGCCTATTTTGTCTCTGTCTTAAAAACCAAATTTTCCATTCTTGGAAGTATGCTTTGGTGCAGCCTATCCCTCACCTTTCCCTACGAAAAGAGACTATTCTTACCCTGCTAACAATCATCCAATTACTCACATTTCTGCCATCTCCAAAATTCTTGAAGTTCTACTCTTACTATGTTTAATGCTTAAAATCCCATTCCCTTCTTTCAGGTCACCAACACAGCTTTTGCAGTGCAAGGTCTACAGGTGATCTTTTCTCTTGTAAGACTCATCTCTGGTTCTCCTCATTCAAGGATTTTGTGAATATTTTTATCATGGTCCCCACCATCTTCAAAGCATTTAAAAAGGTTTGGCATAAGTCTTTGCTTTTTAAATTACCTTCCTCGGTTTTTTCTGTTTCTCTGTTTAATCATTCATTTCTCTTCTCTCATCAATCCAGTAAGGTATAGGTGAAGGAGTCATTACTCCCTCTTATCTTGTCAACAGTGGTGCCCCTCAGGGTTCTGTCCTATCACCTGCTTTCCTTATATCTCCATTAATTATCTTCCCTTTCTAAACCTGTAACCCTTTTCAGTCTTCAGATTGTTAATGATTACACTCCACATGCTGTACTTCAACTCGCTTCCCTCCCCTCCTCACTCTAATGCTTGCTCTTTCTTATGTGCTGAATATATTTACTCACTTATTCTGGACCTATGCAGCATTCAGAGTGGGGAAGACAGTAACCTGGTTAAATTCAAAATTGCAAAAACTTAGTTTCTTCCCACTGTCCTTTCTAAATCTCAATTGTTTTCCACGGTTAAATTTGTTTCCTACTGTTAAAGTTCAAAACTCTATAGTTCAAGCTTGCAATAACATACATGTAGGCATTACCATAGTCTCCCCTCTACCTTAATTGTTTTCGCCTTTATAAAGTCTGTCTAATGTATAAGGAACTTGGATGTTAAATAAGATTTTCTGAGCCCTGAATATAAATTACAGGGTGAGGTTGCTCCTAATTGTGAACTTATTCACACAATTGGTCACATATGACTCTTCTAACACCTCAGATAAAATACTGAGGACTGAGGAAAGCCTACAGTAACCACCTTCTTTTTAACTGGAATTACTTTACCCTGTTGCACAGACACATCTGTATTGGGAGTTATGCTAATAGCAGTTTGCTTGGCAGCATCACTTGTAAAACTAGATGGAGGATTATCTGGATAACAAGCCTCAGACTTGCCTGAGTTGCATTATGTTTTGACATCTTTCATGACTTCAATGGAACAAGAGTGAGAAAGTCCCAATTAATTCCTATATTCCTACAAAAAGGTACAAATGTGTTGTTCACTCATAATGTCGAAGTGGGGAGGAGGATAACATGTTTACTGAAGTGGTGGCTGAGGTAGTATAGAAGTTGTTGAGGTCTTCAGTAATAGCAGACATCAAAAGAACAATTCCATTAGTGTTAAGACCAATGTTAATGGATTTTCTATTAATGTTTGTGGTTGAGCCAAACTTTTGCAAAGACTGCCAACATTTTTTGGGCTTGTTTTTAAAATCATCTCTACAGCAATCCATTCTAGTGCTGTCTGTCATTCTTTTAACCTCATTCTAAAGATTTTCATATTTACTGAAATTCCCATCCAATGTGAAAACAATGAAAGTAGCAAAAAAAATGTCAGTGCTAAAAAACACATACACAAACTCTGATAGCTTACTGGGGAAATGTGAAGTAACTTTAATCTAAGGACTGAATGGAAGAAATTAAACTAGACATCATTGGCAGAGGAAACTAAGGTATACAAGAAAGTTCGTTTTACTGGAAGAATATATGATAAAATGGAAAGAGATATGGCAGGTGAGGGGAAGGTTTATAGTCCTGCTGGTGAAGGCAGGGGAGAGGGAGACCTAGTTCTGCTGGTAAAGGCAGGGGAGGGGGAGACTGGGTACTTTTGGTGAAGGCAAGGGAAATGGAAACCTGGTCCTGCTGATGAAGGCAGGGAAGGGAGTAACCTAGGCCTGCTGGTGTAGAGAAGGGAGAGGGAGACCTAGCCCTGTTAGTAAAGGAGGGGAGAGGGGAGGTCTAGCTCTTCAGTTGAATGCTGGGGAAAGGGAGGTCTGACCTTGCTGGTGATGGCAGGAAGGGGAGGTCTAGCTATGCTGGTGATGGCAGGGAAAGGGGAAGTCTAGCTGTTATGGTGCAGCAGTTGTGAAATTTTCTCTGAAAAATTTTATGAAGATGGGGAAGAATGCAAAGAGACCAGGTGGTGCGTAGTACATCTGAGGCAATAAGTTGCAAGTCACTCTGCAAGAGGGACCTAAGAGTAGACATCAAATTGACCTTATCATCTAAACAGCAAGCAAGGAGCATTGTGAGGGAAGCTAACTATGCCCTGATGAGCATCAAAACTGCCTTCCTGTTCTTGAATTGTGAGACGTTTAAAGATGTAACCCTCAGATATTCGCCTCAAATTGGCATACACAGTATCTGTATAATCTTCTTATCTAGAAAGGTAAAGAAACTTTCAGGAGAGGGTCAAAGAAATACAACAAAAATAGTTTTAAACCAAGTGAAATGGGCTATGAAGACTAGTAAAAACCCCTAACTTACCACAATGAAAGATGGAAGTTTGGGAAACATTATGATTACATATAAAATTTCTTAGGGGCTATGATGACAAACTTGGATCACTTTTTGATACCAGAGAGGGGCTAGAAGAGGAATACAACAGGAAGCTGGGCAAGAGTAGTGTATGGAGGATTGTTAGGATGCATTTCTTCAACAGAGTTGTGGACCCATTGAAAAAGTTAAGCAAACGACAAGCGAATGCAACTACCACTGGAAAATTCATGCTAATATATATCAAAACAGAAGCAAGGGATAGGGTCCCCCATAGGTTTGAAGTTCACTCCACGTATGCATAGTAGATAATAATAAATAATGTCCCCTGTCATCTCTGGCTCTGTTTTTACCAGGGCCACCACTGACCTGACCTTGAATTTGCCACAAAACCATTGTTTGGGAACCAGTCCAGGTGATATCAGGATACTGTCAAGAACTCCATGCCCAAATCGAAAATGGTTGCAACAGTCATGTCAAACTTTCTTGTACTGCTTTCAAACATCAAGCCCAATCATCCAACCTGAAACTTTCCTAAATCACAATAACAAGTGGAGCTAAAATCCTGTGTTACCTACCAACTGTCATACTTACATTAAGTGAGTCTAGGTGTACTGGCTTTGTACCAGAAATTTCTTTCTTTTCATGTTCATTTACGAAAGAGTTCTACAAATTGTGAAAAATCCATTAATATATTTTTCCCTTATAATGATATGATGGAATCACCACAACCCTACAGTAGACTTTTACAGTATCTAGGATAAGAATTACAACTGTAATCTTTATCGGCCCAATGACTTGTAAATGCAAAGGCGTATACTGTATAATAATAAATTATCATAGGCAAATTTCAACTAGAGAAGAAAATCTGACAAATAGCCCATGTGTCGTCCAGAGTAAGCTAAATAAGAGAAGCCCTATTTCATGACCTAATTCATCACCAGTAACACTGAAGTAACTAAATCAAAACCAACAACAGGTGCCCACTTCATGATCTAACCAAATCAAAATCAATAACAGGAGCTCCACTTCATACATATTCACCACCAATATCAGAAAACCTCACTTCATGACATAAATAATCACATATAATAAAAGCTCCACTTCATGACATGACACTAAATAACAGAAGTCCTCCTTCATAACATAAGTAATCACTAATAACAAAAGCTCCACTTCATGATGTAACTCATCACTACCAGGTTTTGCATGTTTAATGTTTCAGACATCTTTATATCATCATCTCTCTCCCACAGACTCTCAATTCTCCTACATATTCTCTATTACTGTCTCACGAAGACTCATTCTGTCTTTCCTTTCCCTAGTCTCTTTCTCATAAACATCATGTGCAGAGGCCAATATTTCTGGAGAATATTCAAAGCTGTGGATACATCCTCTCACTTTTTCAAGACATTCCTCTCATCATCAACTCTTATTATAAAAACAACAGATCACAACCCAAATATGGGGACCAATTTGAGTCCTTACCTTAAACTCCTCAATTGTCTCAAAGAACTTCTTGGGTGAGAAATTTGGGAGGAGGATAGCGGAGCCACCAACGAAGAAGGAGCTCATCATGATTGCATACCCATACATGTGGTGGAGGGGTAGCATGACCAGAGCAGCCTGGTACACAGTCTGCATTACTGACTCCCCATCCCCCATCAGGTTCATCAAGTACCTGCTCATCAAAAAAACACAGTTTCATCATAACCACTAAAGATACTATCATCAGGTCACAAAGCAGACATAAGCGAGTCTGAAAATTTAGCTGCCCAAATTACATCTGTAGGAACCAAGAGACCATACATAGCTTACACTAAACATCTGTATTGACCTACATGACATACTGTACATGGGTGACCCACTAGACATCCAGAACGCATTTGACACTGTCCCAAACAAGATATTAGTAACTATGCCGGATCTTAAGAAGAAAGACTCTTCCAGTGGATCAAAAATAGTGTGAAAGGGCAGAGAGGAAATATATCACAGAAGTACTTTCTACGTGGAATTTGGTTGTCACTGGTGTGCCTTAGGACTACTGGTCTTCTCGATCTATGGAAATAACTTGCCATAAGGACTGGATTCATATATGAATCTGTTTGTGGAGAGACATAACGAATGGTCAGGACTGCAACGTACAAATGGATGTATACAATCTCCTGAGTTGGTGTAAAATGTGGCTAAGTTCAACCCAAGTGAATGGGACAGTGTGAAAGGCAGCCTTGATTTGACCATAAACTAGCATGAAAGGAGATACATGATCTGTGTGCAAGGGATTTAGCAGTATACAATATATCTACTTACTGCACCATGTCAGGAGAAATATTGACAAGAAAAAGTGTCTGCTAATCAAATTGTCTTCCACCGCAAAGAAACATATCTTTTCTTTCATTGTTTTTCTAATGGTCAGTCACCACTATAATCGAAAATATAACAATGTGTTTGACCTGACCTATCAGATTTCATATATCTGCACGGTAGCAGATATGACCTATGACCTGAACCACAGGGGTTAGGTCAAAGGACAATGGCATCAAAGGTGTAGTGATGGTGAAGTGAGCATATGGACAGATTGAAAATGAGGGTGCATTGGAAGTGGTCTCTGACCTGACCCATAAGGGTCACTGATGTCAATGATATTATGAAAAGGGCACACTGAAGCTGTGGCTTTTATGAAAATGGGAATGAAAAGAGGATGGACTTTAACCTGACCCATATGGTTCAGGTCAAAGGCCACTGTGAAGATGACATTTAACCTGACTTGTCAGGATGTAGTGGAGATAGCTTCTAACCAGACTTGTAGAGATGTAATGAAGATCATGGTGCAGTAAAGATGAAAATGGGAAAATAAGAGTATAGCAAAGAAGGCCTTTGACTTACACATCCTTACTATCTTTCTCATTTCAAATGTTCCTTGTTTCCTCAGCTGTGGTGTATGCTGATTTTGCATATATTTTTTGTTGATATTGATTCAGTAACCTTGAAAATAGCTTGAAATACAGTCAAAAGCTTAGAGCTTTTGTGACCTGTGGGGTTGTAGTGTAGATGACGGTGTAGTGAAGATAAGGGTGTTGTAAAGATGGCCTTTGAAGTGAATTCAGATTACTGGGGGTGTTGTGAGGATGAGTTTTGTGGTGTCTCCCTTTAGAGTGATTTTGATGGTAAGTGATATGTGGAGGGAGAAATACTACGTTCAATCATAAGTATTGGAATTTTCTTACCAAATATTGTATCGCTAAGTAGATGCATAAGGGGATATTCAGTAAGGTATTTACATTTGTATTAATTCTATTTTAGAATATGCTTTTCATGTTTGGTCAGAACAATTATAAAAATATAAAGATCTAACAGAGAAAGTCCAGATGAGGGCAATAAATATGATACTGTCCTAAACTTAAGAGAGCTGAATTACAGTGATAGATTATATGCCAAAAATTTGGTACTTTGGATGGGAAGAATAAGGGGAGCCTAGATGACATCCTTTCAGTTTCTCAATCAATTTGACAGGGTGAATGATGAACCAGTTTCTGAAAGATGTAAAGAGTAAGAAACCATAAGTAATAGTAAATCAGGCAAAAAACTAATTAGAAAAGATGAAATGAAGTATTACTGTACTCCAAGCAGTAAATGAATAAAATAAGCTTAAGTAATGAAAATGTCATTGCAGACAAATCACACAATTTAAAAACTTGTACAAGAGTACAGAAAGTTCAAGAGATGGGGCCCCATGAATGCAGAACTCCCTCCCTTTACAGTGTAACTAAACCATTACCACTAAAACATGTTTGGGGACCCACAGAACATACATGGCTGGCTACACAACAGACTAAACATACGGCACAACAGACTAAATATAAAGCACAACAGACAGGCATCAAATGAATCATATACATGGGTAGATGGGCAAGAAATGACCCCTACAGATGCCTGCCAGACAACCCCTATAAAGGGTACCAGATGACCTCTACAGATAGACACAAGATGACGGCTACACACAAGCACAAGATAACCCTTGCAGATGGATACCGCATTACCCCTATAGATGGGTGTATGAAAAGGATGGTATGACTGACCTGTTGCAAATATAAGGCGCAATGAGGTTGGTGTGTGAGAGCATGACACCCTTCGGTTGGCCCGTTGTGCCTGAGGACATGAGAATCATGGCCATTGTGGTGCGGGCCTCAACACCCTGTGGACAAGGCCAACAGCCATTCAAATGACACATATTACAACACACTTAAATGATGATGTGGAAGGACAGACATGGATTGCTTATGCCTGAGCTGAAAGAAATCTTTGATTACCATTTTTGTTTTACATTCATGTTGCCCCTTTTTCTTAACCATGAATATATGAGCCATGTCTTTTCTCCTATGTATGTACACATACACACCCAAGCCTATACCAGTTATGTACACAGAAAACGAATAAGGCATTTCCCAGAGTTTGATGGTGGTCATTCTCCACTTCTTTTTATCTTATTATCCACTTTTCATCTACCTAGCGGTTGAGCCTCCTTCAGCCAAAAAATTTTATATTAAATTATTTTTTCACCAATTAATTACTTTTCTTGCACCACTTTATCTTTTCCTTCATCAATTTCAAATACAGAGAAAAGCTTGTAACTGAGGAAATGACAATTTTTGAAAGTAGTGACAGTAGCAAGAAAAGAATTACTTTATATTCACACAAACACACAAAAAATAAATCATGCAAGAGTCACAAGAGGAAGGCCGGTTGGTTGGTTATTTGGTCTTTTGGGCTTTTGGCTGATGAGGTCATTAAGGCCATCATCATCAAATCATAACCACCAGTGAAAAAATATTGAACACTTTCTTCATATATTGATGGCAATTCTATGACCTCACACCTAATATCATTGGTATCATGTCTGGTTTGGTCCACTTTTTCCTCAGCAGTAAATCTAACTCTGTGACATTCTTCTAAATAAACTTAAAAGTTTTAGAGGTGTATGGATTTACTTTCAAGTCATTTAGCTAAATACCATCTTTATAAACGTTTGATTATCTTGTTATAATTTGAACCAAACACTTTATACATCAACTGTGGTAGTTCACTTTCACGTTATCTGGCCAGATACTAGTAACACATTTTCTTTAACTCACAGCCCAGTACCACCTGTCACCTATTATGATCACTGCTGGGAATTCTTATATTAAATCAAGTCTAGTAAGGCTGGTTAAGTAAGTTATGGTTGGTAAGGTAAGGGAAAGTTAGTTATACTGGGTAAGATTGGTTAGGTCATGTAAAGTTGGCTATCTTGGGTAAAGTTGATTAGGTCAGTAAGGCTGGTTTTGTTAGGAACAGCAAGGTATGGTTGATATGGTTGGATTAAGTAAGGTAAGGTTGATTAGGTTATATTACGTAAAGTAAAGTTAGGCATCTACATCTGGCTTGCAGAAATAACTGTAGTAGTATCCTGAGGCCATAATTTCATTTATATGGAAGAGCAGCACAGCAAAGTAGAAGGCTTCCCCCCCACTTAAAAAACCCTCTGCCATAACAGATAGCAAGCAAAATGCTGAGAAAGGACAACATATAGTGATGTAACACACTGTCATGGAAACTGTAAGGGGTGTAAACAGGAAAAGTACCTTACTCTGCAGTGTGCATCTCCAAGGAAGAGGCTCATATCTGAGAAAAAGATGACTTTAAACAGTGAATTTAAATTTGCTTTTCCTTTTTCAGTCAGGCCTATTTACTGACAATGAATATCGCTATGTATTTTGTCATAATCTTAAGGTACAAACAATCTTCTTATTAATAACAGATGTTGGTAATTTATTCCAATGTCCAACAACTATACAGGTGAAGAGAAAGAAGGAAAAAACTGATGTCCACAGTGTCATTACATTTCTTTCCTTTTAGTTTCAAACCACTATTTCTGGCTAATGAATCTCTCATCTGTGAAGAAATTTTCGTCTTATGTTTTCATAATCTCAAAGTCCTTCCTTTAACAGAATAACTTTAAGTCTCCAAATCTTTCTTCAAAAGGCTCTTTCTGAGTGACAGTATTACTTTTGCTTTCCTTTCTGAATTCATTATAGTTCTTGTCTCAGATCAAGTTTGGTGACCAAAAATGAACACAGTATTCCAAATGAGGTAAGACTAAGGTGCTGCAGTGTTGTTAAGGTTGTCAGGGAGTTAATACTTCTATGTGTGAAATTTAGATTTGTCTTGGCTTTATTACCTGCTCCCAGGCACTGGTTGTCATAGTCTGTCATTATCAATAATCACACTAAAGTCTTTTTGTTTTTCTTTTAATAATGGTGTGTCAAGCAATTTATGGTTTATTATTCTAGGGCCAAAATGTCTGTTTGCCACATCTCAACTTTCCATCATTTTGTTGAAACCACTTTAATTAGGCTATATTTCCTGACTCTTTCATGAAAATTCTGAAATTCTACTGTTTTGTCCTGTCTCCAGATCAAAGATACAAATAAATGAAAGTACTGTATCATTCTAGGACAGAACCTTGTGGTCCTCCTTTTCCCATTAAGCTAGACAGATGCTTACCGATTTAATACCAAGTGCTGCTTCCATTCAGCGAGCCAGGTCCATTATCCATAGGTAATCTTGTGTGGTATTTTTTTGAAGGCCTTTTAAACATCTGAAATCTGAGGGCACTAGAGTCCCAATTATTATATGCAAAGAGATCAGATTTGTTGAACATGACCTTAATTGTAATTTGGAAACCATGGTGATAATCAGTAATCAGTTTATTTTCTTAAAGTTTTCCCAGGACAGAAGTAGGCTAATATGACAGTAGTTGGAAGTACATGTTATTTATACTTTTTTGAAAATTAGTGTTACACTCACAAGATTTCAGTCTTCAGGAACTTTTCCTTCTTGTAGCAATTTATTGAATATTCTAGTGAGCAGGAATGCTATCTTCCGGCTTACTTCTTTCACAGTTCTGGGAGAGATATCATCAAGATCACATACCTTATTGTTTGAATTTTTTTAGAAGCATATGTTTTTCAGAACAATGAATATTTTGTACATCATATTTTTCATTTTGTGTACATATAATATGATTTGTATGATGAGGTAAAGCTGATTAAGTCAAGTAAGATGGGCTGGATAGGTTAGGTAAGCTAAGGCTGGTTAGGTCAGGTAAGGTGGGCTGGTTAGATCAGGTAAGGTAAGGCTGGTTAAGGCAGGCAAGAATAAAATTGATTAGTATAAAGAATATTGAATAGTTGATTAGGTTAAGTTTGTTCAGAGAAGATACGCTGGTTAAGTTATAGAAGGTAAGATTAGATAGCCTGACTGAGCAGCTAAGGTGACATTACACACCCCAGTCACAAACCCACATTCATTTGGAACCACTAACCCAACTCTCTGCATACTTGCATACACACCTTACTCAATAACAAATCCTCACTGATTCTAACAGCTTTCCTCCCACACCAAATACTCTTATTACCATCCACAAAGCATTGCTATCAACCCTATCATTTGTCACATACAAATCCATAAGAATTCCGAAGTTAGCAAATGCTAACTTAAATTCTACCTCTGTACTCCCTTCATGTCATAGAAGGCAACTACAGGGGGCTAGAAACCTTCTCCTTGTATTTTAATTTCTAAAAGAGAAAACATGAGAAGGAGCCAGGTGGGGAGTGCTCAGCCTCCTCGAAGGCTCAGATTGGGGTTTCTGAAAGTGTGTGGATATAAACAAGTTGAGAAGAAACAAGAGGTAGGTATTATATTTGAGAAAAGAAACCTAGATGTTCTGGCTCTGAGTAAAATGAAGCTCGAAGGCAAAAGGGAAGAATGGTTTGGAAATGTCTTAGGAGTAAAGTCAGGGTTTGGTGAGAGGACAAGAGCCGAAGAAGGAATAGCACTACTCCTGAAGCAGGAGTTGTGGGAGTGTGTGATAGAGTATAAAGAAGTAAATTCTAGATTGATGCAGATAAAACTGAAAGTGGATGGTGAGAGAGGGATGAATATTGGTGCATATGCACCTGGCCATGAAAAAAAAGATCATGAGAGGCAAGTGTTTTGGGAGCAGATGAGTGATAGTGTCAGCAGTTTTGGTGCATGAGACCAGGTACTGGTGATGGTTGATTTAAATGCAAAGGTAAGTAATGTGGCAGTTGAGGGCATAATTGGTGCACATGGGGAATTCAGTGTTATAAATGGAAATGGTAAAGAGCTTATAGAGTTGTGTGCTGAAAAGACTGGTGATTAGGAATACCTGGTTTAAAAGAGATATACACAAGTATACATATGTTAAGTAGGAATGTTCAACGGGCATTACTGGTTTATGTATCAAGTGATAAACATGTAAAAGAGAGACTTCTGGATGTAAATATGTTGAAAGAGGCAGCTAGTGGGATTTCTGATTACTATCTGGTGAAGATGAGGGTGAAGATTTGTAGAGGTTTTTGAAAAAGAGGAAATAATATCAAGGAGAAGAGAATGGTGAAAGTAAGTGAGCTTGGAAAGAAGACTTGTGTGAGAAAACACCCACAGAAATTGAGTGTAGAATGGCAAAAGGTGAGAGCAAATGAAGTATGGGCAATGGATGAGGAGTGGGAGGTATCCAGTAGTGATGGCATGTACAAGAGATGCAAGTGGCATGTGAATGGTGGACAGATTAGAAAAGATAATGAGCGGTGGGATGAAGAGGTAAAGTTGCTAGTGAAAGAGAAAAGAGAGGTGCTTAGGCAGTACTTACAGGGAAAGAGTGCAAATGATTGGGAGATGTGTAAGAGAAAGCAGCAGAAGGTTGAAAAGTTGAAGGAGTTGAAAAAGAGG